>JAECUM010002193.1:0-198454 GCA_016617855.1 Megalonaias nervosa
TAATTAATTACCAGCCCCTAACATTATTTTACTTTTCACGGCAGATTTTACTAGAAAACTAGCTAATTTATCTCTAACAGATTTATTAGGTATAGAATTTAATGCATGAATCAATTTTACATCTGCGAGATGCCTTTGTTGTAAATCTTTATTTTTATACGCAACATCATGAACATGACACGCTTGATCAATCTTATTTATTGGATACTCTCCTGATCTTGGTTGATCTTGATTATCAAGTCGGATATCAAGTCGAGTTCCGGGACCGCAATAATTATATCCAGGAATATGTTTCTCACCGGGGTATTTAGCCCATGGAGTTCCTGGTAATTTTCCTAATAAAACGGCAATATCTCCACCTGTCTTTATTTTGACAAATTTGTATTTCTTCGTGCCACATTTAACGCATTTGCCTGTCAGAGCACGTCGTTTATTCTTCGTTGTTATTGTCGTTAGTTCAGCAGTGGGTGTAGGAATTTTACACCGAACACAATATAGACTCATATTATTTACTACATGGATATAATTGACTTTTCGGCGACACGAAAACAGGAACCAGTGAAACATCATCCAGCATTACCAAATTCGATAAGGATGATTATAATAGGTCCATCTGGATCGGGTAAAACACAACTATTATTAAATTTAATAATGAGATGGTTGAGATGGGACAAGCTGTATTTAGTAGCACCAACTGCAGATGATCAACAATGCTACGATGTACTCAAGGATTTTAATGAAAAAGCGAAATTAATTAATGAAGAAGGTAATGATGTTGTTGACTTTATTACCGATATTAATGAAGCACCGTCCATAGATGACCTAGATAGATTTATTAATAATTTAGTAGTATATGATGATGTGATGATGGATAAACAAACAAATCAAGCTACGATATTTTCCAAAGGTAGACATAAAAATACAAACGTTATATACGTCACTCAACGATACGTACATATACCGCAGGTGATCAGAGACAACTGCAATATTTTAGTTGTATTTAATAGAGTAGATAATTATACTTTACAGAATATTTATTATACTTGGTGTTCAGGGGATATGGATATGATGAAGTTCAAAACCTTTTTTGCTCAAGCACAAGCTATTCCGTTTGGATTTATTACAATACATTTACATGATCCAAGATTCAGATAACGTATAGGTCTGGATAAAATCTTTGGTTAATTTATAGCAGCAGGCAGGGTGGCCGACAAAAATTGAGTGACCCGCGAGTAAACTAAACGCATTATAACATAAAAAAACAAAAAGTCAAAAATAAAATAACAAAAATGAGCTAACCGAAAATGATTTATTATCCGTTTTTTCAAACTATACGGTAATAATAAAAGTTAGGAGGTTCGGTTTAGCGTTATTGACATTATTTTTCAGCCCCTGTAGGAACCTTTATTTTTGTAAAATAAGGCCAGGAACAAAGTTGTCTGTTCGCCCTGCCTGCTGCTAATGCAGAATAAAACCTATTATACTCAGTCATTCTTTAAACGCTGTGTGTTTGTTTGTTTCCTTTCAGAAAATGGTAGATCAAATGCTAGACATTTGTGTTGTGGCACATTGCAGCGCTAAAATATGACTACCCATGCACAAAGCTATGATATATGTCATGCACAAACACAACTCAAGATTTTATACCATCGGAAGCAGAGGGCATTATGATTTCAATCTAAATCATTTTATAAGAAACTAAAGAGAGTGTGTTTATGAACAGAGAGAGAGAGAGAGAGAGAGAGAGAGAGAGAGAGAGAGAGAGAGAGAGAGAGAGAGAGAGAGAGAGAGAGAGAATTATACATTACTACTTTATTAAGACACTAACATTTGGTATCTCCATGCGAATTTCAAAAACGCATATTTAATTTTTCAAAAATCACTCCGATAGGAAACAATTCAGCTTTTATGGTACAATATCAAAAGAGTGAACCGAAGACAAAGTCCTCTAAAATCCTTACTTTGAGAACGTCGATGTAAAGTTCTCACAAAGCATTAGATCAAAACATTCCGTGATGTATTTTGCAATAGGACTGATACAGTTTCCATTGGTCACAAATTGTACGATTGTTCGTGAGTTAGTTTTTTGTGCGGTTAGGCCGAGAAGAATACGTTTGATCTTGTTACTGTGTGAATAGCCACTGAAGCCAACTCGAAGCTATGGTGGTAACAAATATTGGTTAGTCAATGAAATTGTTCACAATGAGTGACGCATTGTTTCATTCAAAGGGGAGTGTTTCAAAATAATGTTTATGCTTTAGCATTATACCATCACAGGGCAGACAGACTAGAGTGTAAATATACAATCCTGTGCTGTGTACTGTACCATTGTTTTTCTTGCCAAACTAAATACTGAACTGTAACATTGTTGGACAAAACAATGTTTCACTTAGACGTTTTTGACTTACAAACACATAAGTAGAGAATGAAGAGCTATACAATTTAGTGACAGTAATGTTCAAACTAGTGAATCTGGGGTTTTGTATGCAGTGAAGATTTCTGGTAAAGTTGCTCTTGTGTGTGTTTCGGAAAATGGTAAAGATCGGAGACAGATTTTTCTCATGATAACATGTTAAGTGGAGAGTCTGTACAAGTTTCAAAACTGAAGACACATAACGTTCTATTGCTTGTAGACATTTCGACTTTAGAAATTGTTAGTATGACGAGTCATCATAGAGGTAGAAATGCTTTGCCTTGTACCTTGGTCTTAGTAGAGATCACCGTTGTAGCTGCATTAGCGGTGGAAAGAGCACCCCATCATTCTATGGTGTGAGTGTGTGCGTGTGTGAGTGTTTATGTCACAGTATAACAAATCAAGACACAGAAACGACAGATGGTCAGGCTGATAAATGTTGTGTTTTGCATGCTGCAAGCGCGCACTTAAAGGAAAACATCCCTTCGTTTCAACTCTCAGTTAAAACATGACCATGAACAAGAGTAATAGGTGAAAAGCATATATGCATTCAGTGTCAATCAACAACAACATACATCATATTTTGAAAAAAGCCATCGTGTCTATTCACAAGAAGAAGCATCTCCAACACAAACAAATCAACAAGTCAACTGTTTTAAACAAGAACATATTTACAAGGCTGACAACGTTGTGGAGGCACACTCGACTGTCACGGATTTCGGTCATTTTGCCATCGATACACACTACATTTCCTAGACACCCCCCCCAATCTTTCTACTTATCATCCTTTCAAGGTCATTCTCGATCAAATAAAGTAATTAAATGTTCTACTGGATACCCCAGACCACGTTTGTGAAGAAAATACACACAATATTGTCCATGCACTATGAAATTTTTTCATTGTCTCGCATTGTTCAATGGAGTTTATATGGCATTTCTTCTCATAAAGTCGATGTTGACGTCTTCCGAAGGTGGAGATCCATAAGAATCGAAATTACAAACACCGTAATGGTTGGAAAAGTATACGACGACCCAATGGGTTCCTGGTTGATGACGACATAAGCTTGAATGTCTTTAGTATTGCGATCAGGAAGTTCGTCTTTAGCAACACCACAGAATCTTCTCGAAAATGTAGTTTAACCATGACTTGTCCTTTCGAGAATGTAATATTTTGTTCAACATCTACTTTTTTTAACAATGTTGACACTATCGAAACACGACTTACTGACAGGCAAATAGTAGGGATGTACAAATGCAATGTGAACGTGAAACGTGTTTCCACCCGCCTCGCAAGCAGTCATGGCATAATCCACTTTGAAAGGAATGACTCTCCGTAAAGCCGCGGCTGTGTTGCCCACCACGTTATACTCCACCGGTTGATGTCTGTCTTGTTAGCCAGAGTAGGGATTCCATCGATTTGCCAAACTGTTCATCGAATACAGAAGCACTCACCTCGACCAGTTGTTAAGCATTAAAATAAAACCATACAGGAATTGGTCTGTGTATAGGAACGTATAACTACGAATCTTTTCAATTACCTAAGCACACGTGCACATTCTGCTCTAATGTATTGTAACTTGTTTTTTTATTAATTAACACAACATAAAGTAATTGCAAAGTTGCATGTTTTGGATGTATATAGTATGAAAACAAAATCCTAAACCATTTTTATTAACCTCTTAATTTTACTTAGATAACAACATAAATATGTCAAAACGCAATGAATGGACAAGAGGAGATGGTATAACGGTACCAATTACATAAGCTTAGTCGGGTAGTGGTGGGGGGGAGGGGCAAAGTTTAATGTGCTAGGAACATTGGAAACAGATATAAACAACGCAAAAAGAACTGTGATGGTGCATTATGTAAGAACTGAAGTTTTTGTTCGGTTGAAAGACAGTTGAGTCTCTTGGCAACAAGTGACATTATGATATTTCATATCCAGATCATATGTTGTATTTTATAAAAATGATTTTGTATAAATGTTATACAAGTCACTGAATTTGTATCTGATGTGACTGGCTAACTCTTACAACTGTCAAGGTCCAGCAGCATCATCTCATAAATGTAACGGAGTACGAGGGTCTGCCCTTGATAAATCAATCTACCATTTCTCTCCATGGCATTGTGTGACAAGCATGCAGATGCAGGATGGAAAGTATATTGATTTCACCAAACCTTAGGATTGAAGTCTGAAAGAAAGACTCTTGAGACCGTACGTCAAATATTTGCAAGCTTCAATTGTCCCATCGACACACCCTCTACATATACCTACCTTTAACGTACCTGACCTGAACAGGGAATACAGACAAGAAAAGAAGATGGCATGCAGCCAGTCTCCCTTTCAAAACATTTATTTTCCTATTGTTGTTATTGCAGAAAGAGTGGTTCATTATTAACTTAATCTTTAATATAGAACAGAAAATATAAATATGAGACTAATTTATGCCATTCAAAAATATGCTAAACGATGAAGTTGGCTGTCTTGCCTTTTCAAATGATTTCATACATCGTTGTCAGAAGACATTAAGTTTTTTCGTTTTCATCCGTGGATTATGGAGACGTTTCAAAACCAAAGACTAAATTTTCACCAATGCGGTTCCCAAATTGATAGCAGATGATATTTTGTTTATTGTACAGAAGTTTGGCGCTTTATAAACGATGAAGAAAATAAAACATATTGCCAATTGCCATAACCTTTGAGCCTAATAAATAAATTGGAACTTTACTTGCAGACTAATATGGACTGAAACTAAGAACATTCTACTTAAAGTGTTTCATGCAACATTAAACCCTGCTCGTACTGTGGCCTACAAAAGGTGTTTGGAAAAGCTATTGAGGTATTAACAGGATCGCTATCAATCACAGCTGTTAAATGAATTATGAAGATGAATATTCCAGTTCTTTCAGACAGCTCACAAGTGATTACCCCATAGCGAATGAGCTTCTACCAAATAAATCTATTACTCAATAGTTAGCATAGCATCGTACTCCTCAACCAAAATAAAACAGTATTTCTGTTGTAAAAAATGTAGAGACAAATCTTAAAATTACAAGCCTTATCATTGCCCTTTCGATGTACCATGCTTCTGACAAGCTGCCGATGAGGCAATGGTTTCCAGAGGTACAACACAACTGTACATCCCAAAACATCCACAGAGTTAATAATACCTCTCACTACCCTAAAGTAGAAGATGTCGGTTTATATGTAAGTGAAAAGAAACCAAGTGTTCCACGGTTATATCTTACACTATGATCTTCCAGACAACGCCAACTTATTCTGGTTCCAAGAAAACTAATGACATTAACTGAGTTTGGCCACACAGATTCAGTGTTATATAGTTGTCAATTACTAAGTTTGAATTATGTTACATCTAAAATGGCAACAGTTTCGGATGGTATGGTCACACTAAGGGCTGAGATAGATGTTGGAGGAATATCTACCAATATAGTCGTTCCGTTGGCGTTTAGTAGCTTTGGAGTAACGTTAATAGGATTTGTAACAAAAACATGATGAAAATATTACATCGGCATCATGGTGAACAGTAATTACGAAATGGTACGCAAGGCGATCAGTGACTATATAATTAACCACTACTAGCTTATAATAATCATCAAAGAGCACATAACGACAGAAAATGGATAACAGTTTAGAATTGAAAATAAAATTAGAGGAGGGGAAGCAACGTAACAACAAAGAGATACAAGAAGCTTTGGAACGAAGTTCTGCTTAGCACAGACAGTGATCTTGTCTGGCAAAACACACTTGACCAATGCATAATGCCAAGGCTTTTCAGTAGGAACAACGTTGTTAAGTTTTAAAGTAAAGGACGTAAGGCCAACATAAAAAGACATTACGGCGGTACCATCAACAAGTTTGAATATCAGCATAAAAGATGCAAATGGGAGAACGACAGATTTTCAATATTGTTACGTATATGTAATTAAATTGCTTGTGTGTTAGTTTTAAAATTCTTTTTTATTTTATTTTTGTTTCATTACATTTTATTGTAATGATAATTTTTACTGGATTTGATATTTTCCCAGTAAATTTAGTCTCTGTTTTGACCTGAACAGAACGTAGAAGGTATTACATTAGCACTATTTTTAGCTCACCCTGGTTCATAGATCTTGTAAACATCGAGTTAAAACGATTGGCTATTTCCAAGGTCATTTCGGCGCACGTGTTAACTAAATTGTAAATAGCCTTTCTTTTTTTTATATTTCCAGTGCGAGAATTTGATTCTTAGATAGGGCTACTGTATCTACGTGCTAAATGGCTTTTTTTATTGTGCTGTTCAAGTTAGAAATCACGTAGCCTATCACGTGAACTACCATGTGATCTAAAATCGAGGCTTAAAACAGCCAATTTGCATTAACTGTATTCAGTCGTATGTTTACACCTTGAAGGTACAAGGTGTTTCAATTGTTGATGTCAGATTGTATTGAAGTTCATCTATTTTTTGGAATTTAATATTTCATTCTCTAGGAAACAAAAGAAGTGTTTCATATTTATAAAAGTTCTGGGACAAAGAAATTCAGTGGAAATTTATTCTGGAATTTAAACGGAAACATTATAAACTGTGATTCAACGAGGATCTGTTGCCATAAGTAGAACGACTTCATCTGACGTCATCGCCTCCATTTTGGAATTTCATCGAGATTCGAACCTGGATTCAATTAGAACTGTTTAGTGATAGGACTTATATTTTTCAATCCTAGGATTAAATTTTGAATTATATTCACAAACCGTAAGTCCTATTTTCAAATTTTACATTGTTTTCTAGCGAAAGAAATTATTTTGTTAAAATATACAAAGCTTGTTGGCTTCACTCTTTTTTTTTTTGTTACTTTTGTAGGAGCCTACAGGCAACAATATATAGTAATATAATAGTACCAGGTTTTTATCTCAAAGACTTTTTTTTATACCCTCCCAACCTCCTAACAAATATAATTTACCTAGACTTTGTAACAGATGTTGTCTAATCAATACGCCTAGCCGTTGTGTAGTATAAAAAAATCAATATCTCTATGACAACCGAGCTAGGTAACTGCCTTTGTCATACGGAGATGTGTTTAACTCAATCACGTGATTAGAATATTCCAGAATCGCCCACACGGAAAATTAATACGTTAAAGTGTCTCAAAACGGTGATGAGATTTTTTAGATAATTAATTGTCAGAACAAGTATATATAAAGCGGTCAAATTCTCTCATAGTCATTGCGTGCTGCACTTTCAAGGGAGAGGACGTATTATACCGGGTGAATCAGGTAAGTGACGTTTTTCATATATTATTTATACCTCGTCACCAATTATTAATGCTTCAGCCGCTCTGTCTTGTTTACTTCTACGATTGTTGTAATTCTCAGAATGAGTGATTATTGTTATTCTAAGAATTAATGATTAATGTAATTCTCAGAATGAACGATTATTGCTATTCTCAGAATGAGTGATTATTGTAATTCTCAGAATAAGTTTTAGAATGATTGATTATTGTAATTCTCAGAATTAATGATTCTCAGAATAAGTTTCAGAATGAGTGATTATTGTAATTCTCAGAATTAATGATTCTCAGAATAAGTTTCAGAATGAGTGATTATTGTAATTCTCAGAATTAATGATTCTCAGAATTAATGATTCTCAGAATTAATGAGTTTCAGAAAGAGCAATTCTCAGAATTAATGAGTTTTAGAAAGAGCAGTTCTCAAAATGAGTGATTCTCAGAATTAATGATTCTTTAGAATGAGTGATTATTGTTATTCTTAGAATTAGCGATTCTCAGAATTAATGCTTCTTAGAATGAGTGATTATTGTTATTCTCAGAATGAACGATTATCAGAATTAATGATTCTTAGAATGAGTGATTACTGTTATTCTCAGAATGAACGATTGTCAGAATTAATGATTCTCAGAATGAATGATTATTGTTATTCTCAGAATAACGATTGTCAGTATAAAAGATTTCATCAAATTATTTATATAATTTCATTTGTCGAATTATTTATACCTCATCGCCAATTATCAATGTTTCAACTGTTGATATTAGAAATATTTCATTATCACGATGATAGAGACTAAACTTTACTTTACCGCTCACACAGCGACGAGATTCCAACAAATCTTTTATTTGAGGTTTGTTAAGAGGATATTTTTTGTCGATAAAATATATTTTTGACCGATCAAGATCAATTGTAAGTTTAGTATATTTTTGTTGACTGATCGGATCGTGAAAGTTTTTAAATTCCGCTAGCAACTTTTGATACAATTGCTCGAGGTAATTGAAATACTCGCTGTCATCAGATCTGATAAGCGAAAGTTTTAGCTTGTCACGAGTTCCACTAAAACATATACCTGATGTTTCATTATTAATTTCAACTGTCAATTGTTTGCCGTCCATCATTAGATATTTGATCTTGCTATTGTAGCTATTTGTCACTGTCAAATTTTCAAACATTATTTCTTTAGTTTAGATAAAATTTCAGTCGGAAAAGATAATATCGAGTATAGATCTATCATCATGACAATACCCAAGTGCAAATGTATCTACCCCATTTTTACAGTAACGTTTATCATCAAAATTACTCAATCCGCGTTTGATAATGACATCTGTTTCTAGTTTATGATGATTCGTTCGAATAGCCATTGCTCTTATAAAACTAACACCGCCATCAAGCGCGTATTTGTAATCATCAAATTTCATAAACTTTTTAACAAAATAGTCAGACAGACCTTTTGCTCTTTTCTTTATTTCATTATTATCTAACAATACCGCATACATTTTACTACGCAATCCGATAAAGTATTTGATGATGCTCGAGTTCATTTCATCTTTGAACTTACCAATAACCTTCTTGTTCGTGTTGTCATAAAATTTACTGTCACAAGGGTAATCGGAAAGATCAAACAGATGTCGATTATCGTACATGTCCTGATAAATATCCTCACATTCGATTTCATATACGAGCGAGTCGGTATCAGTAAACAATAGTCTACTGGCCGGCCATTGATTTTTAACAAAATTATAATGAAAATCGTACATCAGCCATTTCGATAAATCTAACACGGAAGCTCCAACGTAAATCGGTTTGTTTAGTTTTAGATTTGTTTTTCGTCGCTGTATCGCGACAAGATTTTCATTAAATATTTTCATGCTAACAAAATCATCGTCTGATACAAGTTTGTTTCTGCGATTAATATCATTAACTAGTTCGATATTTACGCGTTTTCTAATATTTTCCATCGTCTTACCAAAAACGGAATTGTTCATAAGCTTAAAAAAGTCTTTCTCAAAATCAGATTTTGCCACAGCTCTTCTCGAAGTGTTCGAGTTAATATAACCTTTCATCCAAGTTGATTGATTAAATTTTAGTACACGATGAACTTTTCTCAACATAAGACCAGCATCGACTGCTTGTTTTAAAACTTTGTAATGCAAAACATAATTTTTCTTATTAAGCAAATTTGGTACTAGTTTTTTGACCATGGAATTTTGTCTTGGTGATGCTGACGTTTGTTGTTCCTGAGATAATAAACTATAATCTATGACCATCGATTCTGCGCAGAAAGGATAATCGTTATGCAATTTGTGTAGCCAAGTTGGATAATCGAGATCAACTTCAACGAAGTACGAAACATCGTCTGGTATCTTTTTTTCTGTCTCTGATAGAAATTGATTAGCCGTGATCCAAAGAAATCCACCAAAAGGCATTGGTTCTGCCATAGAATAACCGTACAAGTTATTGCAATCTAGATAAATAATATACTTCGAAGGAAGCTCAGGATTATGCTCTTTCAAGTATTTGTTGTTTGCTTCAGCATATTTTTTTATAATCATGCTAATACCACCTCGAATACCTTTTTCGATAAAATTGAACATATCAACGTCAGTCAGTAATTCTAACCTTACTTTACTAAATTTTAACAAAGCGTTCCATGACAATCCCGGGAGCAGAATAATACCAACAAGGATCTAGTCCGTAATTATTATAACTCACTTCTCGAAAACTTTCAAAAACATCTGCTAGTAATAAAACATCTGTTTTTAGGTACAAATCATGATAATCGCCAAATGTTCTACAATCAAATTCTTTCCAGATATCTTGTGCGTATTTGTATTTGTCATCGGTTATATTTTTATTTTTAAGTTGTGAATAAAATTTGTCCTTGTCAGGTAAAGATGTTTCATCAAATTTACTCCAATCGTCAAGATACTCGTACGGAAATACTCCTTTTTTGGTTAGTAGATTGTATTTATCTCCAAAACAGTCTTGTAGGTTATCAAACTTACTACAGCCTTTTACAAGCTTATTTAACGATGCTTTCATAAACTGCATGCTGTCAATAAAACGCAACTTACCTAAAGTAACTGACATATACTTTTCAAAATTATTTGGAATGCATTTGATAACGTTATTGAGTTTTAAACGAGCTTTTACGTCAGGATCACCAAAAGCTTCTACGATAATGTGGCTATCATATCCTCGAAAGTTGTGAAGAATAACTGGAATAAAATCTGGAACATGAAATTTTAAATTACACTGATCATGAGCCGCTCCACGGTACTGTCCGGTGAGATGGCAATGGTCATGTACTTTCTTGTCCCGGACGTTATCAGAGTCAAAAGCTTTCTCACAAATATGACAAAATTTCGCTTGTTCGTGATCAGATTTTTGCTGAGATGTCAGTTTTTTCATTGAAGTTACTCTTTTTAAACGAGTAAATATATGATCAACTTCGCTAATGAGCTGCTTGAGAAGCCAAACAGCTGGACTTTTACCACGATATAATTTAATTGGTTTAGATAATTTCGAATTAGCACAACAAACTATCTTGTACGCTACTCCACACGGAACATGATTTTGAGTTTTCCTTGTACTCGATTGGTTGGGATTATTTTCTACGCCAAGTACAGGTTGAAGTAAACATTCGAAATCAGCGTATATAACGAAAGGAATTTTTAGTTTGTGATGGTGATTGACAAACTGTAACACGCTATCTTTTTTAGACGGCATCGTTATTCGTTGTACGTCACTACAGTACTGCAAATGCTTTTGTAATGTTTCATTGTCTGTACAACCGTGCAAGCAGCGATAGCAAAAGAACTTTTTGTTCTTATCTTTGTTGTACTGTCTACCAACTAATCCATTAAAGTTTTTGATCCAAACGTAATGATTTCTATAAAACAATAAATTTATAGTCGATTGTGAAGCTTTTTCTGAAATATATCTTGGATAGACCTTTTCTTTTTCATCAAGTCCGAAAACGTTGATCGAAACATTGTTTTGCTTTTCAAACTTTGGTATTTGATTTTCTGCCACTGGAAAGTCAATATCTTTAAAATTTAATCTTGACACGTGACTGATATACTTCTCAACACGATCAGCATTTTTTTCTGCTGGAAATAACGCAGAAAGAACAGCCCATTGGAAACATTTGTTATCAACGTTTTTTATGTTTATACAACATTTTTTGTTTTTTATTTTTGGTGGCAGGTCGATATACGAACTACCGCGTAATGCGTTATATTTCATTGTGTGAAATAAAATTTCCTTGATCATTTCAAACTTCCAACCCGAACCCAGTTCGGTAAATTCTTCTATCTTTTTCCAGATTTCTTGGTGTATTTCATTAGCTAGTGACAAAAGATCAGTCCCAAGCAAAACACGCCTTGATTGTGCATTAATATAAGGGTCCGTAGTTTCCGTGTTAGTCGATTCTTCCGTCACAAGTAGTTTTGAAAATATAACGTGATATTGCACTAATATTCTTAGACCCTTATGCTTTTTAAGTTCACGTTTTACAGTTGACTCTAGCAGGTGGTAAAGATTTGTTGCAGTAAAATTTACCAGTACGATTTGTTTATCAAACCGATAACTGTTGTCGAATCCTGTAAAAGCAGTCGCTATTTTTTCAGGTTCTCCAATAAGGCTCTTCTTGGCTATATCACGTAATTTCAGCATTGCTATATAATAGTGTAATATTATATGTTTAATTGATTGTTCGATCGATAACTCACTGCACGCCAGCTGAACAAACAATTAGAGATATAAAATCCTTATAGTATAATGACACAAAATCTGAGATACATTCGATTGACAGCAGAGGAGCAAGAAGCATATCATGTTCATCCGAAGTATAACTTCTACGCTGGAAATACACTTGGTTCGGTTATTAACATAAAATCTGGAAAATCTATAGGAAAACCAACACCAGCTGGAATGATAATTTCAGTGAAAGGTGATGAAACAGATATGACTAAAATGTTTAGAAAAGATTTTATATATACTTTGTTCTGTGATGATATTCCAGAAGGACAAAGAGTCTATAGAGTAAATGGCTCGATCAGCGATGACAATATTGACAACTTATCTTTACAAAACGAGTTTCAGCCGCACCCGGTCTTTGATTTATACGAAGCAAATGATCACGGGATAATTCGACATGTAAGGACAAAAAAGTTGTTGGTTTTATGAGTAATATGGGTTATCTCATAGCAAATGTCAGAGGAACACTGACTAATCAAGTTAATTATTCTATACATCGTTTTGTGTATGAAACGTTCAATGGCGTCATTCCAGACAATTTAGTTATCGATCATATTAACAAAATTAAAACTGATAATTGTATTGAAAATTTAGATCTAGTTACACCAGAAGAAAACACCCGACGTGGGTCTAATTCCAGTGGATCTAATTTCAGAAACCCTAAAAGATCAGTTATTTCAGTAAATTTAGAAACTGGAGAAGAAATGAAATTTAGATCAATATCGGCTGCAGCAAAGCATCTTAAAATTCATCCACAAAGAGTAATAGACGTTGCCGACGGCAGAACTAAATCAGCAACGTCAATGTCAACTTTTGACAGATTTAGTTTTAGATATGATGATTAATAATATTTCGTAATTCTGTCTTAGTAAGACAGCTATGTGCAAATGCCATAATATCATCGCGATCAAATTTTAATGTTATAAAAGCATTTTCATTAAGTTTATTTTTTTCTGCTGCTGTTAGTAATATTTTATGAGAATCACCTTGCGTAACAATAACGTCAACGAAATATGCACTATAACCCGACAGACATTTTCGAACTGCTTCGGCTAGTTCCTTGTAATTTAATATATTAACCTTTTGATGATATTTTACCTCGTCGGTCATATCTTATAACAATAAATTAGATAAAAGTATATTATAATATGAACTTGATGAAACGACTTGCTGAAATATATGCGGAAGATACAATCGCAGACAATGTTAAAATCACTAGCGATAAAGTCCCCAGCGACACCGTCGCCTGCGATAAAGTAGCAGACAATGTTAAAATCTCTACCGATATAATAAACAAATCTGCTAGTTATAGCGAAGATGATATTTTGTACAACAATGAATCTGACGATGATAATGAAATAGTCACCGTCGCTGACAGAAAAAATTACAGCAGACCAACAACTGGACAATATAATGTTAAGTATCACATTGCCAAAAAAATAATAAAATTTAACTTTACTGTTGCCGAACAACAGATATTTTGGCAGCTTATCAGGCCGTTTTTAAATCTAAAAATAACTGGCCAGCGAAGGAGTATAAAATACGATTTTATTTTTGCTAGAATATTCAATTTAATGCCAGTTGATAATGAAAGAAAATTACATTTAATTTCGTTATGTAAAACTATCAAATGTAAATCTGTGCTTGTGAAATACGAACAAATTTATAATAACGTTATTGGATCGACTTAGTTGGTACCCAGCTATTAAATTTATCGCTATACCCACGCCATTTGACTAAACTTTTATTACCTTTTTTCCTAATAACTTTTTCAATAACGAAAGCATCTTGTTCAGTTTTCTGAAGTTCCTGCTCGTAAAAACTACCAGTTATTGTTTCACCTAATAAATCTTTTAACGCGTACGTCACAGGTATTATTAAAAGTACTTTATCAACAACAAATACTTCTTCAGTCCAGTTTGGAGTAAATCCTTTTTCAAATGTTTTTTTCGTCAAAGAAATTCTAACTTTATCACCGACTTTAAATTTATGTCTGCGGTACATGTTTTCGTTTGCTAATATCGGATTTTTGATTGCGTTGTTTGGCGATAGTTTAGTGGTTCGGTGTTTCGTGTTATTATACTTGTCCACGATTTGAGAAAGATCATCAATATACCTGTTAGTGTTTTTAGCTGTCAAATATTTGTGTATTTTTTCGTTTAGCGTGCGATTAAATCTTTCGACGACAACACTTTTTCCCTCATTCCCTGTTTTTTTAATATTATTTTGTTCTAAAAACTGCTCGAACTTTTTATTGAAAAACTCTGCTCCATGATCGGTCCAGATTTTATTTGGTTTTCTTTCTGTACTTGTTATTATTTGTTTCAGTGCATCAGTTATCGACGTCCCTGTTTTATCTGAAACAGGTACACTAAAAAGCATATCTACTAAAAACATCGACAACATTAAACAAATATTTCTTATTATCATTAAATTCTGCTAGATTTGATACATCAACTAAATCTATAGCCCAGATATCATCAACGGCATTTGCGACAACTTTACGTCGCGTAAACTTTTTTTTTTAGGTTTATGTAGCTCAGACGCTAGATCATCGTATAATTCTTTTCCGAGTCCAAGTTTATATTTTGCTCCTATCATTCCCTGAACAAATCTTCTATCAAAACGTTCTCGTAGATTTGTTGGCTCCATATCACGTAATTCGTCTAACATTACTTTATCACAACCAGACTTATCTTGCTCGTTGTCCCTGTAACAGATATCGTGACGCATTGCTATTGCATCAACTTGATTATAAGGCTCCTGTCCTGGCAGTGGATTATCGTTCTCGTCAAGTTGTTTATCAAGAGGATTATAAGGTCCTGTGTATTTATGACCTGGCAATGTCCAACCTCCTTGTTCCTTTTGGTTTTGGTAATTTACCAATAAATTTATGTATATCTATACCTGTACCTATTATTTCTCTGTTGTTACAACGTTGACAATATGTGACAATTTTATTTTGCTCGAGGCATAAATCTCTGTCAGAATCGCAGTTGCATATCATTCTATATTTTTAGTCGTCTAATAAAATAATCTCCCTGACTTTGTCAGGGGGAGGGCAACCAGCTCCAAACGTTTTCTTTAAAAACATACTTTTTCTTTTTCCACAGATTGCACAAATACTTTTTAGCATCATTCTATTATTTTTTGTTTTTTCCGTCGTCTCATCCTTATTTTCTGTTTTAGTTTTACATTTGAGACAATATGTTGACATTATATATTTGTAAGTTTAGATAAAATTTATTGCAAGCTTTAGATAGCTTTACAAAAATTAATTGCAATCTCATCATTAGCGTGAGAATGTTGCTTATCAAACTGCAAAATAAACTTTAAAAAATTAGGATCTTTTGACATCTGTTTAATGAACATTATACAATAATATCCGCAAGCAGAAGTTCCAACAGGTTGAAGTTGATTAGACGAATAATATATTTTTTTGTATTTTTTGTTTATGTATTTTTTTTATTACATCGCTCGGAGGAAGTCCAAACGTGTCAAAATAATTGTTATTATAAACTGCTACCCAATGTGTGCCGGATCCGTCATTGAAATCTTGTATATTTATCACGCATGAACCTACAGCTGATACATCGCTGACACCTTTGGTGTTGAGTTCATCTTTAGAATAAACTCCGTGAAATCTAGGAACTGATTTTAACTTATCAAGTATATCAAAGTTACTTAGCGGGGTGGCCGTGTTCCCGGCAATGTTAATCCTCGTCCTCCTATTCCCAGCAGATTTGGCAGTAGACTTCCCGCTAGTCCCGCTAAAAGTGGAGCGAAAGGAATAATTCCTCCTTGTTTTGTTTGATTGCGTTTCGTTGTTTTCTTTTTTTTTCAGTTTTTTCGACGATTTTGTTTTTCGTTGTGGCATTATATTTATCGGTCACATAAAATTAAACTTTTGACTATTTTTTTAATACCACTACCCTCAACTGCTTTTTTCGTTGCGCCAGATATTGCGCCAGACGCTGCTGCTAGTCCTAATGTACCTAACACCGGCAAAATTTTAGGCAATAACGTGCTGGCCATTACAGATAGTGCTGGACCAAAGAAACCACCTTGTTTTGACATCGCTGTTATTTGTGCGGCACTTAAATTTAAAACAAAAGGTTTTTTGCGATCGTATTTATTTGCTTGATTTTTGGTTAACATTAATTTTGTTAAAATACCCGTTTGAGAGCCAGGATTAACCTTTAATGATACCTGTCTCTGCTTTGCAACAGCAGCTGCTAATTTTTTAACTTGACCATCAGTCAAATATATTTCTTTTACAATATATTTTGTCATCTTATATAACGATTGCAGATTAAACTTGTACCGTCATTTTACCTCCAACGGAGTCTATCGTAACAAATCTATCGCTTATCACTAATGCATATACATATAACGGCACTGGAACTGCTGGAAGTTCGAGTGTCCAGGTAATTTCAATATCAGCTGTTGAATCAACTAATCGCTCGCTGTGTTTACTAACATCAAAATAAAATATTGGATAAAGTGTACGAAATTCCTCTACTGATATCTGAGATCCATCTTCAACATCTTGATATTTTTGTACTGCGTCGAGTAAATACATGTACGGTCGAGTAACATTTTTATTAGCGTCATCTGTAAAATTACATTCTATCGCTCGTTCTGGATACTGCTTCGAATTTAGTCTAGCATATATTCGTCTAATATTAGCGTTATCAAATATCGCATTATTTTGTTCTTGGCTACCACGTCGCGCTTGCCGTTGAAATACGACAAACAATTGTCTCGGCAGTTGTTCGCTTGATGTTGTTGTAACTCGCCATGTGTAGTCGGTAGTATTTGGAACTGCTGTTTGATATATTTTATGTTGCTGAAAATAAATCTTGTTTGTATGTTTCTCAAGCATACTATTTAGTTCTGCCGTTTTGTGATCGACGGAGTTATACGCGGCATCCACAGCGCAAGTTTTTTTATGATAAACTGTACATCAGCTCCACCTGACCTAAACAGACAGTCGTTTTGTTCTGCCCGATCTAAAATAAGTGTATGCTTAACTCCACGAAATACTTTATCGTAATCGCGACAAAATCCAAATATTGTACTTAATGGCAGCATCATTGTAATTTGACGTGATCCTGCTGCAAGTTCTCTTCGCCTAGCAAAACCTTCATTGTAACGTGGATTTTTTACGTCAAGTATATTAAGAAGCAAATTTAACATTGCAGTACCGTCTGCAGCTGCACCTGGTGGTGTTATATTAAGATTATTAAAAGCTGCAGTAAGAGAAACTCTTGTAGCGTCTGCATTAGCAGCTGCACCTGGTGCGACTATACCTAGAGCATCAGCATTAGCAATAAGAAAATTTCTCACAATTACAAGATCTGCAGCAGGATCAGCTCCGTGTACTATAGCACCTCTCTTTAAAAATTCGGTTGATTCAGCTATACCACGACCAGTATCTTTAAACCACATCATGTTCGTTGCAGTTGATCTGGAGTAATCATCGGAAAACGAAATAATATTTAAGATTGTACTTGCAACTTGTAAGTGACTTGAAATATCTTCTACAGTTTGATTAGCTAGTTGATATCTAGCACTTTTGAATAAGCACCAGCCATTATTTATAAGAGCTACTTCAGTTCCAGCTGCAATTGCAACAGGTGGATTAGCTACTGTCATAATCTGACCGCGAACTTCTAACATTGCCTTATGTGGCAGTAGAAATACATCTTCGTCTCGAGTATTAAATGTTCTAATACCAGCTTTATTTGGTTCATTAGAATTTTCATCGAGATACTCAACATACTCAAATTCTGTTACAGTGTCATCGGTGTCATAAATTTCTGCTAAATCGAGATAATTTTTAACAGACATTTTTTATTTATTAGATTATATAAAATTTTATTGCGGAGCTGTTACTTTAGATATTAATTTTTGTATAATCTGCTCGCCTTTTGGTGATAAAAGTCTTTTCGTTGTTGTTATCATAGCACGTTGCGTTTCATTTGTTGGAGCGATTTCTGAAATAGCTTGTTTTATATCAGATGTAGACGGTGCGCCTTTTATTTTATCAGCTATTTTTTGTCCCACCGCAGTTCCAGCGGCAGATGCAGCCCCAGTTGCAAAAGCTTTACCTGCGTCTAGTGCAATTGGTGCAACTTTACGCGCGATTCCCGGAACATTTTCAATAACTTTAGTAAATATACTTCCAAAAAATCCTCCTACTATTTTTCTTCGATAAATTTTTTTTCTCTGTTTCATTATATCTGATGCTGTATAATTTTTATTGTCAAATCACGAAGTCGCAATAACTTTGTTATTGTACGCGTAAGTGTAAATAATATGTAACAATTTCGTTGTTCAGATCTAATTGCCTACCAGATTGATCTGTTAATTGCATTGTTATACTTGATATTTGATCTTCAACGTTTAACGGATAATAGATAATATGACGCCGCGGAGTGATTTGCATGAGAGATCCTGGAGGAACTTCTGGTGAGAAACTGTAAATTGTTTGTCCTTTACTTCCTTTTGATGTGTGAGATCCAGATGCAATGGAACAATTGACAAGTATTGTGTTTACGTCAGTTATATTTACTGGTTGATCGCTATCAAATGTTTTAGTTTCTTTGACAGCAGCGTAAATATAATTAGAAAATCCTAGCATTGATCCAAAACTTCTTGGTGTATTAAAACCAAATTTCATATTTGTCAATTTTATCCTAGCTCGTAACGTGTTATAATTCGCTGTCAACTCAAAATTATCAGCATTACCACCAGTTTTTGTTATTATCTCTTTGATAGCCCTGTTTAGATCGTTGATGTTATAAGCTCCTTGTGGAATTTTATATCTATTTCTGTCATCGAAATATACATCATCTGATTTTAAAGCCTCATAAATAAATTCATCATTGACACCAGCTTTAATATTAGCCATGGCATTCCAACAAGTGCAGGAAATTAATCCAATCTCATATTGTTTAGCAGGATCTAGTTGTATTGGCGGATTGTAATTTACTGAAAAGTTTGTGCTATTTTCTGTCGTTTGACTCGAGTCGAACAATAGTGTTGTTGACATTTTTTATATTAAATCATTTTATAAAATTAAATCACCTAGATTAAGTCGCGGTGTAAAGTTTCATACTCGTCAGATGTTAATAAATTTTCTGATCTTAGGTGATCAAGTATATCAACAATTTCATTATCAATTTCAACACTAATATTACCAGCTTCTTTTGATGATATTAATAGCATCAATCTACCTATCACTTCAACATTTGATGTAAATATTTTTACACCAGTTCCAGTCTTACCCGTGCGAATATTCTGATTTTTTTCAAACACGTCGTAAAATTTCTTATTTTTATATTTTCCAGATCTAAATTCCTTCGCTATATATTCAAAATTAATAGCAATAATGGCATCTCTATAAAGTTTAAATTTTCTTTCAAGATCTTCTGTATAAATTCCTTCTCTTTTAGCTTTATGAATATCATCAATAGCATTTCTTCCTTTTCCAGTAATATCTTTTAATTTTTCAATAATATCATCATATTCTTCTTGTGACAATTTATTGATATTATTAATATCTTCAACGTCGTATTCTCTTATAAAATAATCATAATCGGATTGTGTTATTTTATCTTCTGCTGTTTCTTGTTTTTCTTCAATTTTCTTAGTTCCTTCAGTTTCCTTTAAAGTTTCTTTTTCTTCTTCATATGCTGATTCTTCTGATCCTTCATCCAATAATTTTGCTTCTGTAGATAAAATACTATTATAATGGCTAATATATCGTCTATCTTTTATTTTATTAATAGCTTTAATATAAAGACTAGCTATAATGCCTTCTCGGTATAATTTAATGTTGTTATGGTAACTTTTATTTTCTAAAACTATTTCTCTGAGATTTCTTTCACCCTCTTCTTTAATTTTTGTTAATTCTTTAATTTTTTCGTCGGCTCTATAATCATCATCTCTTATAACAGCGTGTATTCTTACACTAAAAAAGTTATATTTCCTATCAAAATCTTTATATTCATAATCTCTTATTTTTCTATTGATATTTAATAAATCATATTCAAATCTTTTTTTTCTTTCTCTTTTCCCTCTTCAAACTTTTCTTTAATCGGTCTAACTATTACTGCTTCCGATAATCTTTGTTCAAGTAAAAGTGGATTATTTAATAATAGTGTTAGTTCAGCTTGTCTAGCAGCAGGGTCAGCTATGTTTTCTACAATAGATTCAACCAATTTTCTTTTTTCCTCATCAGATCTAGCAATAATTCTTCCAGCAGCTGCTTCTTGTTGTTCCTTAACAAGCCCGACTAAACCTTTTTCTTGAAGTTTTTTAACTTCTTCGTCTGACAGTGTCCTAGTTTCAGGTTGTTTCCCAAGAAGTGCTTCAGTAACTGGTTTGAGAATCGTAGCTGATGTTTCTGCAGCAGTTATTTGTCCGCGTCGTGCCTGTTGTACTTTTTGCTTAAATGCTGCTTGAGATTGAGCAAGTTTTTTCAGATCTTCTATATGTTTTCTATATTTTGCTCGTTTGTCCATAATTATTATATATAAATTTTATAAAATTAAAACACCTTACTGCAAGTAAGTGTCAATACAACATCGAAACATTTTAGTTGGATCATGTGTAAGTTTATCAAATAAGAAGAAGTTATATTTATCTTTTGTAGCTTTATGATAAAGTTCGATAAATTTATCTTTTGTTACGTCACCGCATTGTTCGTTCGCAATATTTCTGACGTCAACATTGTCCAATCCCGGAAATAATATAAAACAACCGGTATTTCGCCGAATAAATCTGTCAACATTATAAAAACCTTGAGCTAAATAAATAGAATTACACTTTTTATTTCCCGATAGTGAAAAATATGATCTTATTTTATTCATCTCCGTATTATTTAGCGGAATATCGTCAAAACCTACTATCTTATGTTCAGATGCATCAAGTTGATTAACTGGAACAAGATCTTCTGGCTGTCTGATTATAAAAAAATCTTCACCAGCCTCAAGATCATCACGAAGTTTGTCATTATATTCGCTTAGTAGCTCGTACTTATCTTGCTGTGGATTAATTGTATAAATATAAACTCGATCGTAGTTAAAATTATCGCCGAGAAGTAAGTTCATAAGCAAATTTGTTTTTCCAGATCCAGTTCGCCCAACAATAAGATAATGACAATCTGGAAGTTCATTGTTATGTTTATGTTTCACCAACCGCTCGGTATCAAAGTTTAATATCGACGCCATCGTTGTTATATAATTTTATGTAAGACAATAAATAATGAGTTACTATACAAAATTTGGAACATTAACAGGAGATTTATTGACTGAAGGTTATCAAGGTGACTTATCTAAGTACGCAACTCTTGATCAGCTAAGAAATGAAATTGATAATTTATTGAATCTCACAAGTGTGGATCAAAATGAAGTTGTTATTTTCCAGGATAAACAAGGACGATTAAAGACGAGTAATGTACAACTGTCAAATGTACTTCTACGAATTCCCACCGCGGTTGTTAATAATATTGTTACTTTTACAAATCAAGGTAAGATACAAGATTCCGGTAACTCGATTAACGATTATATCAAAAAAGCTGGTGATTTATTTACGGGTAGCATTATTATGAATCAAAATAAAATTATAGACCTTGGAAACCCAGCCTCAGATACAGACGCCGCAACAAAAAAATATGTCTATGATCAAGAATCTAAGTACGTATTGGCCAACGGTGGCATAATGCGTGCATTTCTCAACATGAATAACAACGGCATTAATAATCTTAGAACACCGGAATATGATTTTGATGCTGCAACAAAAAAGTATGTTGATGATAAGGAAATTCCTATTTCAACTTCGTTAAAAACAATCGGTGATGAAATGACTACACTTAGTGTTACTTTTTCTAGACATGTAGAAACGTTCTTAAATTTTCGTAGAAACATAAACAAACCCTTTAAAGAATTTTTTGGGGAACAACCAACCGTTGAAATAAAACTAGCCGACATTAACACGAAACTCAACGACATTGTCAGTGGAATACCTAATATTGTTCAAAAAACTAATCTGATTAAAATTCCACACGGACAAATTAAAAATATCGTATATACAGTAGCATCAGGATCATCAACATGGACACCACAAAATAATACACTCGAACATACCGCAGAAGTAACTGGGTTATACAGGTTATCTATATACGGTTCGGAAATTAATGCTGCCACTTCATTATCACCGAATGAATATCATAATCCTCTATTGGTGATGCTAACCAAGAATATGAAAGAAATCTTTACGCTGATATCAACAGAAATGCCTCCGAGACGTTACTGGTGGTGCCTAGAATTCGTAGCTGAAACACCACAATTAATTACTTAATCAAACCAAGAACCAGCATTGTTGTAAATTAATATTATATAATGAAAAAATATATATTTGATTTCAATCACATTTCAAAAGAAATTCCAAAACAAGATGTGGACGCTCTAATGCAATATTACAAATTTTATCATAAAAAACTTTGGTGCGTGAAAAAATGTTATAAATATTATAACAAAATACTTCGAGTAATATCATATTTACCGCTGTTATTGACCGGATCTGGTATAATTTCAAGTGGTGCATCATTAAACCCGTTTTTGCTAATAATATCGGGCATTGGTGTTTCTCTTACAACAGCGTGTAAAAAGATAGAACCTAGACTCGCGACTAAAAAAAATAGTTGCCAAACGGCTAGTATCACCTATAAAAAATTACTTGATCAGATACGATCTTATTTGCGTGGTATAAAATATGATATGGACGATTTAATACGCGAGTTTCGTACTATTGACAGTATGTTAACGGATATTCTACCAATGAGGGTCAGCAAGTATGAAAAAGATTATCAAAACAAGTATGAAATATTATCTAAACTTAAAGAATAATATCACTTACCTGATTCACCCGGTATAATACGTCCTCTCCCTTGAAATTGCAGCACGCAATGACTATGAGAGAATTTGACCGCTTTATATATACTTGTTCTGAAAATTAATTATCTAAAAAATCTCATCACCGTTTTGAGACACTTTAACGTATTAATTTTCCGTGTGGGCGATTCTGGAATATTCTAATCACGTGATTGAGTTAAACACATCTCCGTATGACAAAGGCAGTTACCTAGCTCGGTTGTCATAGAGATATTGATTTTTTTATACTACACAACGGCTAGGCGTATTGATTAGACAACATCTGTTACAAAGTCTAGGTAAATTATATTTGTTAGGAGGTTGGAAGGGTATAAAAAAAAGTCTTTGAGATAAAAACCTGGTACTATTATACTACTTATATGCTGGTAACAGGTTTTTTATGCAAAGTAATAAATGTTAGCTTTATATATATATATATATATATATATATATATATATATATATATATATATATATATATATATATATATATATATATATATATATATATATATATATGATTTTTGTAGTTCATGCATTGAAAGGCCTCTGGATTTGCCATTTAAGTGATGGTGATTATGAACTTTGCATACAGTTTGTTCTTATAGATGTGTGTTTGGTGAAATAAAATGGTTTCGTCTTCCTCAGTGAACATCATCGGATAGCATCTTTGCGTCTTTATTGTCTATATACTCGTTTTGGAGTCATTCCTAAGCATCATTAAATGTTTGAATTTGTTTCTCTGTAATCTTTTGGCTGATATCTCTAGTGGACTGATATTGACTGATATCTCTAGCGGACTGATATTGGCTGATATCTATAGCGGACTGATATTGGTTGATATCTCCAGCGGAGTGATATTGGTTTATATCTCCAGTACAGTGATGTTGGTTAATATCTCTAACGGAGTGATATTGGCTGATATCTCCAACGGAGTGACGTTGGTTGATATCTCTTGCAGACAAAGTAGTTGATATCTTCTGCGGAGTGATATTGGTTGATATCTCTAACGGAGTGATATTGTTTTATATCTCTAGAGGACTGATATTGACTGATATCTCTTGTAGACCGATTTTCCGAAAATAGAAAACCGTTAACAGAGTATGTTTGGCTATATTTTTCCTCCGATTTTACTGTGCACTCTATTTATATTATCGATGTTACCCTCTGGGAATATTGCCCTTGGCAGCGTCAGTTTTTCACTTTATTAGATGTCCAAAATTAGAATAAATAAGATACAGAATTTCCATCTAGAGTTGATTGTTTAAAACTAATTCTTCTTCATGAACTTGATCTACCGATTTGTCAAAGTTGTAACATAGTCTATATGTATGTATGTATGTATGTATGTATGTATGTATGTATGTATGTATTGAGGAAACATTATATTACACTTTCGTTTGGTCCGTAGTGTCTGTTTATCTGTGATGACGTCAATTCTGACTAAATTCCAGTATAGTCATCTCTTCCATGTTTGCAGTCATTATAACCACCATACGTAAGTTCAATAGACATGATAAGCTAAAGTTTCAAATTCTACAATGTCCTCTGCTTCTACTGGACATATATGAAACCAATTACTGTTTTCAGTAATAGTCTGATGTCCTGTGATTGTTTAGTGGGGTCGAAAATTCTAATCAATTACATAGTATATAAAATAATTAGTGTGCGTAGATTTAACATTGCTACAAATTGTTCTCTTGTCAACCCATTCAGATAACTGTACTTATTTATTTCCGTGACTGGTTTCTCTCTATAAATGTACAATATCAAATATACAAACCTGTCAACATTTATCCTGTACACTGCCTATCTCCTATCAAAATTTTGTATGCATATTGTCTAATAAACATCTAATAATACCATCCAGTTCGTCTCTATTTCCGTGGCGAAATTTATATACTCAAAACTATCTATCTCTGTCTATTTACCTCTCTCTGTCCTGGGTAGGCCTACTAATAAATCCAATCGCACCATTTAGCCTAGCTGTACATTTACAAAACAAAGTTGTCGAATTTTTATGCGGATGACCTTCCTTAATTATGATTCAATATCATTAAAATATTGAATTGAAACATTAGTACAAATCTTCATTGTTTCCGCCCTAAAATCTAAACCACATGCTATTATTTTCTGTTTAATGAATCTTCTATTTTTATTCTATTATTATGATTTCCAGTTACATAGTCATAAATCTTAATTCTTTATTCTAGATAAAAAATGTAGAAAATGATGTGGTAGTTTTTGTTATCACATACATTTGGTAATGATGCAACAAATATCGAAGTCTTTATTTAATTGTTTCACTTGAAATAATTTGTATGTGGATGATATTTGACCTTTAGTATTGTTATATTTGAACTTTGGCGTGGATTTAGGAAAAAAAGTCCAAAGTCACTGTATATAGATTCTGCCCTTGTCGGTAGTTACATCATAACTGTACTACTTACAGTACACTAATATCTGCACTCATCGATTTACTCGTCCAACGAAAATTATGAATTCTCTTAGATCCTTTTTACGTGTGACTTTCTAGTGACTAAATTAGGTACTGAAAGTGACCGAGTCGTTGTGCGTCGATCGCACAGTGCAAATTTGTCACATTTTTTCTTGCTTGCATTGCATTTTGTGTGTAAATTTTAAACCCTTTCGTAATCGTTGAGCTTATATTTGCTTTGACTGTGTAGTATATATTTAATTTGCTTTGTACGGTGTAGTGAGCTGTACAGATAACGCGGCGAGTCTCGTTTATATAGAAATATTTTCGCCTCTGAGAAGAATCGAACCGCCAACTTTTCGCTCTGTCATTCCGTGCTATGTGCCTCGAGCAAGACGCTGCTATTACTGTTATACCATAAAAGTATTTTCGGTTTACCTGTAGACCAGAAAAGGGCATATGAATACAAATTATGTTGTTGAGGGTTTAACGCCATCTTTCAGCACAATATTGGCTACACATGGTGGCCAGAATTAATGGTGGAGAAAGATCCCTGGAAAACCCAGGAAAGAACCACCCACGCACGAGCAACTACTTGCAATCTTTCTCACGTACCCACATTGGCCGAGCCCGAGACTCGAACCCACGCAGACAGAGGTGAGACGGCAGTGATCCGTAGTGGTGATAGCTTAAGAGCACTCGACCACTCTGGGCCCCGAATATGAGTTAAATCTTTCTGAGTCAAAAATGTGATGTAGGCGACCTAATCTTACAGAGCCAGTGAACATTTTGTTTGGTTTTAGTTCAATGATGTCATATAAGGGCGCATGTGTTAAAGGGTGAAAAAAGATACTGCGATAGTAAATAGCGATTTTTGTTGTGTTTTATTGTTGGCGCATAGGTTCACTGGTATGCCAGTATGAAACCATTCTCATAAGGGGATACGAAATTGATCCACAGAATATACCTGACCAGAAGGTCACTACATAATTCTAAACATAATCATCCCCAAAGGAGACTGTAAAGAAGTGTAAAAGGTAATGAGAGGCGGCTGATGGGAAATCACATGTTTCACTCGTAAAACACTCTCTGTATTTTCCATTTGAATTGTAAACTATTCCAGTAAATTTATTAGATAGATAGATAGATAGATAGATAGATAGATAGATAGATAGATAGATAGATAGTAGGTAGGTAGGTAGGTAGGTAGGTAGATAGATATATAGATATTGTTCGAAATCGGTCCCTTTCAAATTTATTAAATTAAAACTAAAGGTCTGAGAAGAATAGACTTTATAAGGCTATCGTTTATGTGCAACAAATGCAGTTTTGACACAACAACCTTTATTAGCAAGAATGAATGTGACTAAATGCAGAGAATGTCAATAAAAGCAAAGATCTGTAAATCAGAATGAACAAGGTGCAATACAGTGTTTTATCTCCTTCATTAATTACTCAGTTTTATACATCTTGAAGTACTTGGTACAAGGAATTGAAACCAAGCTATTGGAAGCTATAATCGTCATTTAGCTTTCTGTATTTATTTAGGCTCACTAGCTTATTTGGAAACAATGGTCATTTTCGATTTCTTCTACGCAGTTTTTCCTTACTGTCTTAATTAAAAATCTGTATTTCGTAATACTTACATTTTATGATTATTCAAATTCTAGCCGTTTTAAATACTATAGTGACAAAGATTCTTAAGTCACTGACCATACAAGATATGGCTCTGAGAGCAAGATATCATATCAAAGTCTGAGCTTTCTAGCGGGAAAGGAGGTTTGTTTCACTTCATCTCTGACAACAAAAGCACGACGTTTTGCAGCATATACCTAATAAACATATGTGCTTTGCCATTCTGAGTAGAAATAATGCCTGCTCAAATCTGAACCAATTGTCAAAAGAAAATGTTAGTAATGGCGCCATTGAAAAGCAAACGACAGTGAATATGTAAAGAACATGGATACATTTGTAAAGAAAATGAAGAAATATTAAAACTTCTCATTTCATATTATTTACAGAGTTTATCTGAGTAAAAGGCACAAAAATGTAAAACGTCAACTTTTACGAATCTGCTTCTTTGCTATCCATCTTGGTGTCATCATATATTTTCACGCATGCCATTTGCTACAAAAGAGAAGAAATAGCACAGGCCAGTAAGTATGCTTTGTACCATGCTGGTGATAATTATAAAGTAGATAATCACGCACATGAACTTATTCTAAAGAGTTGTATCTTATTCAAACTACCATGGTGTATATTACATCTCTCTTGGTTAGGAACCAGCATTATGCCGCATTTTTCATTAAGCAATGCCACTTTAACTGATCGTGTCATTTGTAATGTTAACAATGTATTGACACTGCCAGTTGACTTGTTCTAACATTCTAATTAGACTCTCACGTGAGGTGTTATGATATTCTAATGACACTGTCAAGTGACTTGTTCTGATACTCTAATGACACTGTCAGATGTGTTCTAATATTTTAATGACACTGTCAGGAGACTTGCTCCAATATTCTAATGACAATATCAAGTGACTTGTTCTTGTATTCTAATGCCACTGCCAAGTAACTTGTTGTCACATTCTAATGACACTAAAAGGTGACTTGTTCTTATATTCTAATGGCACTGTCAGGTGACTTCTTCTTATAGTCTAATGACACTATCAGATGAATTGTTCTTATATTCTGATGACAGTTGTGTCTGTTTTAAAATAAAGAGGAAGCTGGATCATCAAACGGAAAAACTCCTTTATTATTTATTAACTAACACCCACGTGCATTTTGCTTTCTGTTCTTCTTTTTCACGTTTTTTTTTGGATCGATATATGATACCTTATTTTTGTTTATTAATCAGAAATCAGTAGCCTTTATCCCACTACCTGTTGCATAAATTTTAGTAATAGCAAGTTACGAGTCCACGAGTCCCTGTATAAGGTGAACATATATGAAGAAACAGAGATAAACAGCTTAACCCCTTAAAAATATGCAGAATTTATAATTTTTTAAGCATTATGAATTTATTAATTAATGAAGCCTACAGAGAATGCTTGACTTACAATCGTTTATATGAATCTGCCAGTATCCAATCGGTGAATACGATATCTAATTTGTTTTCTTTAAAAGTATGTTCTATTATATAATTAATGTTGAATTATGTCCCCTTTTACAATTATTGTGCGAAATTTTCAGTATTGTTATAATTTATAAAATTAAATTTAAAATAATACGAAATTGAGAAATAGGATTAATGAATTTCATATGCAATATTCGAATTTAGACCTTTTCAATAGATCGTATCCAGACGGTCAGTTCAATGTGTTTCTCTTAACCGACGTTCCATTTCCAAATTAACAATATTATTTTGTTAAAATTAAAAATAGTGTAAAGTACGGAATCCGTCGTTAGCGTGTGTTGCGACGTGAGTTGAAAAAACTGGACCTATAAAGTTATTTAATTAAAATGTATGTTAGTTTATGCGTTTCGATACTTGTTGACGAGTTTGTCGAACATATTGTATGCAATATTATTTTAACAGGTTATCAAATAAATAATATTAGATATTGAACAGTTAGTGTCATTACGCATTCTTAGTGTCTCTTTGGTATTGCTGCTACCGAAATAAGTATTTTCATCAATGAAAGAACAGTGCGAACATCTTTGTCTATTACATTTATTTTATCAAACTTTGTTTTCAGAAATAATCATTTTACATCTTTTCGCTTGACTTTTAGGTATTCAGCCTTTGCATCAGTTTTGATAAACGTTTTATAAACGAATTTTTTTAAAGTTAGTATTACCAAGGAAATTGTAGAGATTCTTAGTTTTCTTACAAGTACGTGTCGGCCTGCTTTTGTGAAATACTTAATACTTACATTACAAGATAATTCCAAAAGTTCCCACTGTCGATAATCTTAGATATGCTAGGTAAACTTGGATTATAATCAGAAACGAAATAAATGATAATGTCATCTTTGTCCCTGATTTTACAATTTAGTGAAACAAGCTGTGTTAGGGAAAATAGCTTTTCGAAAACTGTATTAATGATATCAGAACTGTATTAATGATATCAGAACTGTATTAATGATATCATAACACTAGGATGAATTACGCTTAAAGTAATTCGGTCAAGACTTGTTAAAGACTTTGTTTTCAGAAATAATTATTTTACATCTTTTCGCTTGACTTTTAGGTATTCAGTCTTTGCATGAGTTTTTTGATGACACGAAGGATATTCAACATATTGATGTTTTTACCTTATGTACCATATTAGTTGTACCATTGTTTTTGTTTGAAGTCACACCTATGTCTAAAAATGATAATTTATTTTTAGACACTTTGAGCATAAGTTTAATCATAGGGTGAAATGTATTTACACAGTCTATGAAATAGTAGACGTCTTCTAATGAATGACTCTAGGTCATACAAATGTCATCTAGACATATTATGCACACATCTGGTTTCAAAAGTCATTTATTCAAGAAGTCATTTTCTAATTTTCCAATGAACAAGTACGCATAAGAAGGTTCCAAAGGATCACCCACGCTGTGTCTTTTGAATACAGCTCTTATCACCAAATTGAAAAAAAGTTATTTTCAAGCACACGTTTATTAAATCACAAATGTTTTCTCTTGTTAACCCACACATATTTCCATCTTTATTAACATAAGATTTACAAGCTTCAATATCATCATTGTGTGGTATATTTGTGTGGAGAGAAATAACATAAAGCGTAACTAGGACAGAGGTCTCCCATAATATCGGACAAGGTTTTAGTTTAGTAAGGATTACCAGAAATTTTAATCTAATATAATTTATCATTTAATTTTTGTCTTTCTACCTCTTTAATATAATATACTTTATCATTTCGTTGTCTAAAAAAGCTAAAAGATCGGCTACAGAAGCAAATGGCAGCTAAATCAGTTCAAATATGTGTAACATGCTTTACATAGTCTGTTTATGCCGGAAACGTAGATGTGAACATCTCTAACCGCCAAACTGATGTCGTGCCCAATTCATTCACAAATGTAAATATGACCGTGCTTTATTTTGCTCCGAGTCGGATTAGAATCATAAACATGTAGGCATCATTTTATGTGTTCATCCCTACATACATATAACATTTCCATCAAACTAAAAGTTCAACTCCTCCTGTCAGACAATAAGTATAACTACCATCTAACCATAAGTATGGCTATCATCAGGCTATAAATATGACTACCATAATGCTACAATTATGACTGATATCAAACTGTAAGTATGACTACTATCATACTACAAGTATTACTGACATCAGAATGTAAGTATGACTACTATCATGCTATAATTATGACTGATATCAAACTGTAAGTATGACTACTACCATACTACAAGTATGACTGACATCAGAATGTAAGTATGACTACTATCATACTACAAGCATGACTGACATCAGAATGTAAGTATGACTACTATCATTCTACAAGTATGACTGAGATCAGAATGTAAGTATGACTCATATCAGACTATCAGACAGTAAATATTACTACTACCATCACACTAAAAGCGTGACTGCCATAAAACTATACTTATGACTATTTTCGTTTTAGAATTTTGAATCTTAGATCAGTTTATGTGCTGAGCTTTATGATTAGCACTTTAGAATGTACCTGCACGCGTTTTGGAGTCCGGTTCTAGATCTAGTTAGTTCCATAGACAAGACATTCTTAATGTCGAGTATGACGTTTCGCGTATCCATCTCGATATGACCTTGTTCCTCTGACACCAGCAGGTTACTATCAATGCACGATATAGTTTGTGATCCAGGTGTTTCCCTAGCCTCTGAATCTGGAAGATCAAATAATTCTCCCTAGGCGCAATGATCAAAGACTGCATTGTTAAATATTATATGAAATGATTATGTAAGCTTCTTATAAAAGCGACATAAATTTCTTTACAGCTTCATTCACGAAATTAGTATTGTCTTTAAGGTTACTGGTAAAAAGGACGTGACTAATAATGAATATCAGCATTCTAACACCTATTACAGACACCCATTAATACAACAGTTAAATTATAACGGCTGTGTGGTTTTATTCACTTACAATGCGACGGATAACAATTAAAAAATCAAGTTGCAACTATCTTAAATATTTTTAGGTTTCAAATTACCAAATATTTTCCATCAAATTTTACCCTTCAACAAACAATAATGCCCGCAGATATCTCGAAAACAAATTATGATTAGCAAAGGTACCTCCAACAAATGCAGTCCAAACTGGTGGAAATCGAAATTCCTGAAGACCAAAATAACTATAGCTCCATCACTAAAATGCGAAAGTAGTATAACTTGCGAAGGAAACCCCATTGTATTATGCTATCAATGCCCACCCATCCGTCTAGACAATTTGAAATCCTCCCATGGATAAAATCACGTACCCTAGAGTAAAACAATTACTCTCAGTTTTCCTTGCAAAATTCGCATTCACTGTTACATTATTTTTTTTTTGTTTTCTATTTTGCGGTGTAACACTTCATATATCAATAATGAACATCTACAAAAAAAAATTAAAAAAAAAAAAATTAAAAAAAAAAAAAAAAAAAAGATTCACACTTAATCCAATATGAGTGTCAATCAAAGAAAATCAAAAGTTTGCTTCACCATCGACCCGTATGCTTGACATTTGGGCAGTACAGCAGAATTCAATAACTTTTGGTTTCGCTCAGTTTACTTGCAGAATTATTTATTCTTTTTGTTGTGATATTTTATGAGCCTCACAACTGATTGATTGTTTGGTAGTTTATTTACGGATCTTGGGCTTGTTGTTACGAATAATATGTACGCAGTGTATTAACATGGACGATAAGGTGATTCAGTTATAACAGTTTTCGATTCTTACGCACTTATGCAGTCAAGCAGAAAACAAAACTAATCGGAGTTGACATTGGAAAAGTCTTTCATTATTTGTTATTTATTATATGATACAATGATAATTAATATACAAGATTAGCGTTTTCTAATAGTATTAATTGGTCCCTGGGCGAAGCTGCTAAGACACGTCGGACAAGACTAACAGTCTATTCGTTTATAGCTGTCGACCAAATGAACCTTTACTCAAAGACACTAACTTTATATTCTCTCTCTCTCTCTCTCTCTCTCTCTCTCTCTCTCTCTCTCTCTCTCTCTCTCTCTCTCTATCTATCTCTCTCTCTATATATATATATATATATATATATATATATATATATATATATATATATATATATATATATATTTCTGTCCTATTGCTTGTAGATCCTGAAGAATACGTCACTTTCTGGCACAATGAATACGGAAAAAATTAACTTACTATCAGCGTTGTCTTTCTTCTTCTCCGGCAAAGCAATGCCGAACCCTAGCATGCCCCTCAACTTGGCAAAGACATATTGAAGAAATTCTTCTGACTGTTCCTCCTTCGTCTGCCTGTGTACGACTTCAATACTTTGGTTTAGGATCGATAGAATCATCGTCATAATTATGTACACAACGGAGAACATATATACCATGAGGTAAATCTTGGAAAATACCGGGAATATCTCTTCCAACTCTGTAATGCGACCCAAGCCTATAATACTGACAAAAAGTGTTCCCAGTGCGCTGTATATATTCTTGTAACTATCCAAACGAGAGCCAAATAGTAGATTACCCAACGCAGCATATGCGAGAATAATGTAGGTCAATAAAATGCAGAACCACTTCAATTCTTTGTCAGCATTGGCGAAGACCATGAATATACCCTGCACACGTTTGTTGTGGCCGAGGGTCTTTAAGAAACTTACTGTTGCAATGAAGACTAATAGACTGGTGAAAAACACTAATACTTGATCCCAGAGGGCAAGGTGCTGAAAATTTAGAAACCTTTTTGGGTCTTCTTTGAACTTGGCGATCGTCAGATTGGTTATTACTATTCGGGCAAAATACATGCCGATAGCCACTACACCGATGATAAAAGCTACCAAGTCAACAATCTGCCATTTAGTTTTGAAAAATCCCATCCGTTGCACGTGAAAGCGATAAATTAATAGAATACCAAAAGCGATGAAATAGACCAAATAAAGAACTTCACAAGCCAGAGTGTACATACCTAGAGATCCTACATGCTGGTAGACACGCAATGGCAATATAAAATATGACGGGAAAGCGCCACCCGTTTCAGGGAATTCCACCATGAAAACGCTATAAGTAAAAAGATTTAAATTCACGCTATACAATGTAAATTCGAACAAAACAGATCTCGTTCCGCGATCAATCCAGGACTTATTCCTTAACTCATTAGCAATGTTCCTAGAAATATTGAGATTCACGGCTAGCTGTGCAATGTAGCCTCCACCGCTGTATGTATTGTATGATCCGGCCAAAGGAAATCCCCAAATATCATCGGCGCTGGTGTATTTCCAGGCTTCGGACGAAAATCCGTACACCTCCATCAATGGGGAACATGTCGTTAACTTTCTCCAGCCGATGCAGTAGTTCTCAGTAACTTCTACAGGTATATCATAGGTTCCGAAAACGGTAAACTTTCCGAGATTAGGGATGACTTGTTCAGCTAGAACAAAGAGAACGGAAATATTTTTGTATTAAAAAAAGAATTCTCTATTGCCGTCAACAGTCTAACACAGGAGTGTAACATATATGCTTTCAAACTGAAAACGTTTCCACAATGCTTGTATTAACAGAGACTCACCCACGAACAAAGTAAATACACTCAAAAGCGCCAATAATGTGTGTGTCCGTGGAAACTGACCAGAAGGATTCATCCCAAATGCATAGTTTTTATTTGTTTAGTTAATATTACGTGGGTTTGGGAGGAAGGTAGCTCATTGAGCAGAGTGGCGAATTTGCTATCCACCAAGACCAGCCTCAATGTGTCCTTTGAAAAAGGCAGATAATTGCCAGTTCCTCGGCATAGCCAATAATGTGCTAAAATTACCGTTACAACAACAAAACCAAACTTAATTTTAGTGTATGCAATGGCTTAGTACATATCTATTAAAACTGTAGTACTAACAGACAGTACAACAGGGAACAGTAGTAAACTGATGGAACAACAGGGAATACGTACAACAACATGTAAAAGATAGAACAATATGGAACATACAGAACAATAGAGAGCAAATCGAACAGCTGGTAAACAAAATCAAATATTGTAGCTGAAATAATTTTTAACAAAAAAAAAGTTTTATCAAACCTATTGTTCACATTTTGCTATTTGTTCAAATAAGGTTTTATCATCATTTTGATTGTGCACACTTTTTGTGGCCGATGTGTTTCCTGCTTTCAGATTTCCCATACCAAAGGTTAATTTTGGAGCTGATAGTTCTACGCGGTATGGAAACACATATCCAAAATAGCGCAATGAATGTGTAGAAACTTGATAAGAAACTTAGTCGTAGATATTTAACTGCACATACCCTAGATAAATGACCCTATTAAAAGTTTAATGGTAACTTTGAACATCAGATGGCAAAATAATTAAGAGCCCGTTATAATTTTGCAATTTTTACAGATTGTAATAGAATCCAACGCATATTTGCTAAATGTATGAAGTATGGTTTTACATTAATATTGAATAAATAGATCATTAGCTTTTTTTAAGCCAACGCTGCCCCTTACCTAATATCAGCAATGGTTGCTCTTACCTTCTGGGTCATAGCCATAACTTGAAAACTTATTTGTTCCCTGCCCAATTATAATGCTAGATACACTATCTCGCCATGAAAAGGCCAAGTCATCTGCTAAACCAGCAATGGCCAATGGCTATCTCCTTATAACCTGGGTTCTGCGTTATAATTAGATATTGTTCATGGCTCTATCGTAGCGTTCTTAGTATGATCTTTCAAACAGACTCTGGGTCATAAGTTGAAAAATTATTATTATTATTACTTTATTAATAAACAAAGATATGGTTCGACAGGGTTTCCAGTACGAGCTAATAGAAGGAAATAAGCAAGGTCGACGTCGCCGGAATGACTTCTATTGGAGTTTTCCTTTCTTTCCTCTATTAATGTGGTAACAACATTACTAGACACTTCTTTCTCGCAAATACAGTGCCGGACTTAAATGGTCTGGACTTGCAGCATTCTTGTTACAAAAATTTTGACAAACACTGAAACAACTTATCCACTCCAGATTTAGCCGTCCATCCAGGCATCAGTTTTAACTTGGCATGAAAAAGGTACAGTAAATATAAACCTAACAGCCAAGTAATTTACACTGAAAGAGCACACTCCTTCCTTCTACTGGAAGGATCTAAAATGTGGAACAGGCCGGGCACGCCTTCTGGTATGCCATAACAAGCTACTAATGGAGACAGAAGCTATCCAATAACAAGAAATGCAGTGTTTCATTTTTTTCAATTACCTATATCATTTACATGTATTGTTATTAAGAGTAATATCTGAGTGAGTAAATGTAAAAAGACACTTACAAAATTTTTGTTTCATGTTTTTAAAGGTTGCGATACAGTGTTTACGTAGACTTCGCATATCAACATAAAGCTGTTTATCTTACTTTGTATGATTCTTATAAAAACATCAAGTTTCTTTTCATATAGAAATGTATTTTAAGTTTTTGTGAATTATTACTTCTTATTTTTGAGTGAAAAGTATATAATTAACATGAAAATTGTAAACTTTATGTATTATAAGGAAAATAACATTTACTGCAAATGTTTTATCAAGGTTATGAATTTGTGTACCTTTTACATAAAATGGAAATTGCTATTTCACTCCAGGTAAATTTCCTTAACTTCGGATTAATGTCATGAATAATGTTACTGTTTGCTAATGATAATTATATAATTAGCCACAGAAATATAAAACTAAAATTAATTAGAAATCTGTGATGGCTGGGGTGTTTGTGGAGGCGAATAACCGGTAAGGGATGTAATCCATTGTTTCATTAATGAATTGGATATGGAATAATCATTTGAGTATTATTAATGCCAAAACTTGTAGTGCAGTGCATTAGACCTGCTATATCGTTCCAGATTCGTGCTGAAAGTGCAGTACAGTAGTCGTGGTATATCGTTCCAGATTCGTGGTGATTGTAGTGCAGTTCAATAGTCCTGGTAAATCGGTCCAGATTCGAGCTGACGGTAGTAAAGTGCAATATTCCTGGTATATATCTCAAAACTCATGCTGACTGTAGTGCAGTGCAATAGTCCTAGTGTATCGTCACAGATTCGAACTGACTGTAGTGAAGTACAATAGTCCTAGTTTATCATTCCAGATTCGAGCTGAGAATAGTGCAGTGCAATAGTCCTGGTATATCATTCCAGATTCGAGCTGAGAGTAGTGAAGTCCAGTAGTTTTGGTATATCGTTCCAGATTCGCAATCATTGTAGTGCAGCGCAGTAATTCTAGTATATCGTTCAGATTCAAGCTGAGTGTAGCGCAGTGCAATAGTCTTGGCATATTGTTTCATTTTAAACCTGATTGTATTCCAGTACTATAGGCCTGGTATATCGTTCCAGATTCGAGCTGATGGTAGTGCATTACAATGGACATAGCATATCATTCCAAATCGGAGCCGTTTGTAATTGCCTCTTTTTCATAAGATAAAACTTACAATCCCAAGCACGAAACTTCATCAAAAATCTACTCCAAAGACATTCATACATCTCCTGAAATGCCACCGACACCACGCATTAATATCTACAGCAATCTCGCAAAGGCACTTTATTGCGTAGAATTTGCACATAGTAATAGAAATATAGTACAGTATAACCCAAAAACGCAAACCACCAGTATCACAAGATTTAAGAAGGAAATTACAATGACATGACTTTATTCTTTATGTTATACACTTTCAATTTGCCCATTATATAACCGCCATTTGAAACGCATGTAGTCAAATACATTGCATATACTTACTTGATAAACAAAAAGATTTTCTATAGTCTTGTAAGATTTCCTTATTCTAAAAAGTTGTTTTACTGCTAACCTTCTTTCACTCTTAACTGGCGTATCCGCGGTGGTCCAAGGCGATAACTACTGAAACCATCAATAAATTCCCGTTCTCTCCAGTGTAGTCTCTGTCCATTGGATGCTCTCTCCGGAAACAGGACAGGCAAAGCTGTCTGATCCAGCCATGTGAAGAAAGTTTCCTTGGAGTGGATCTGAAATTATTTAAATTTCTAAGTTGTACAACGTTTTCGTCTGTCATTAACAAAACTGACTGCCAAACTATGAATAATTGCCAATTACAGAAAAGAATATTGGAAATTTTTATGAAAAATGTAATAAGATTATGAAAAAGGAGTACATCTAAAGAACGAAATCTTATGTGCAGTGGTGTCAAAATTAAGGACGCAAATATTGTAGGAATGACTGATATCTTAGGTTGATAAAACCATTTGCCGTTTCTGTCGAGTATTGCGTCATTCTAATGAAGCTGTGTGAGTCACGATTCCCAGAAAAAGTTGAAGGTACACACTAATCAGAACATGGTCATTTCTTTCCAATGCGATTCGAATAAATATGACTCTGAAATCCTAACGCTATCCTTTTAAGCGTTTAGTAGAACTGTGGCTTTTATGATTACAGAAAACAAGTTTAATTTATGTATTTCTTGTTTCGTTTCTACAAATTGTGACCGAAACATCCTTCTGTCGGTAACATAGATCCATTAAACAGTTGCACGAGATTAAATGGCAATTAGGAAATACTTAATCTTGTAAATATGGATGAAAAGGGGAAAATTGGAAAGCTCATTTAAATGATATAGTAAGCCAGGTAAGCTAGTACTGTACTGGACTATCAATAAGTTGTTTTTCCCTACTTGTTTGGAACGACAATATTTCCATTAAGGTGCCATACTGTTTGTTTTACGGAATTCCATATAAATGTATTCCTGTGAGATTTACCTCAGTTAGAAACTCTTCTTGAAGGGGAGACATATCTTACTGTTGGAAAGCATATTACTATCAATATTTTCGTTTTTTGTTCTAATATAGGAAGTTTTAGCATGTTTCATTTAACTGAACTTATAATATTTATGATTTCATCTTAGTTCCCCTCTACTACATATACTATGTTGCTGCATGATGCTGAGCTTTTCAGTACCTATACATGGTTCCACTACTGACGTATGTATATAAATGAGGCGTAGATGAATAAAAATTAAACTTTCTAATCTCAAGTCAGAATCACAGATACATCTATATACAACGAACGTTCTAGTTATGATCCCGAGTAATATCGTACTAAAAGCATCATGATAAATGAGTGGAATTATTCTCACAAGCTAAATAACACTCAGGTGTTTTAGCAGATTCATTCTGAAAAGACAAAAGTATTAACGTTTCGGCCATGAAGAAATCAACCGGTTTGAGGGGTGGCTTTGATGTACGATCTGATAGAACGCTCGATCATATGACGTCATATCCTATACAATGTACAATTTATTTCAATGATTACTTGAGATATTTTTATTGGATGACGCTATGTCACGTGATTTGGGAATAAATTCTCATATTGCACCCTCATGATGCAACTGATTTTTACGTGGTGTTTTGATCTATTATGTGTGTGTAGTTATGGAGCTATAAATGGCATACTGACCATTCTGAAACAAGTTAAATTGCGAAGATTTTCTCTGAATCACACAATAAAGCAAATAAATCGTCAAACACATAATCTTGACATCAGCTTTGCGTCCGTCAGTATATTAATTAATTTCCCAAGTGTGAGATTTAGCATAAAGGAACGCAGAATTGAAATTCATTCATCATTTTTGTTATGCATTTGTTGGTTGTTACTGATGCAGCTGGAGTCATTTTGTAAGCTGTATCTTTTTTGTTATGCAAACATATCATTTGTCTACCCGTCGGTGCGTGTACCGTCAACATTATTACATTCATTGCATTGTTTACAACACAACTTTACCTCCAAAACTGATTGTAGTTCGTAATTAACAGAAGGCACATGAAGCTCTAATTGCTATTTTAGACCATGTGTACAAAAGCAACAATGAAAACGGAGATTACATCAAGAAACTTAGGAAGTTCTTTGTCTTTGAAGGCTAAGATTCTGTTTGCGATATTTTCGCGAAGGCTGTAAGATCTGTCATCTCGGTTGCTGAAACTAATGCTGAACAGTATCCAGATGTACACCAGATTTATAATGATGCCTTGAAATGCTTCTCTCATTCGCAGTTCCTTGCATCGGAGATCCTGAGCTTTACGCAAAGACTTTTCATTAAGTGGAGGAGCAGGCCGTCGTAAGCCTGTAAAGACAACAACTACCACATAGTTAGACTCACACTATTGGAAAGGGTCTCTTAACATCACGGAGTAATTAACATGTGTAATAATAACACTTGCTGTATATTTATAGACAGTCTCATTAGTTTAATGTTATTGCTACTGGTCAATACCCAAAGGTACTAATCATAGCTGAATAACATTGTTTTACCTAGAACTAGAAGTTAATGAAACACAATTAACTCCAAAATAAATCGATATTTTGTAAGGATTTATCCAAAACATACGAAACACAAAAACATCAAAAAACATCATGGCGCACATTGCACTTTCAAATTAACTAGCCAATATGACAGAAATCTTTAGCCAACTACAACATTAACCCTAGAAGGGACATTTCTCGCTCATTTTTTCACAATAATATCTTCGATTTTCATTAATGTATTACATCATTTTTTCCGAATATAGCTTGTTGCGTCTATTTGGCCACGTAACATAATATCCTTTATAACAGATTAATTTTCATTCACTGCTGAATGAGAATTAACCAATGTACACTCGCGCTTCAATATCAGTAAAGCGGCGCGGTGTTCAGGTTTCATTCACTATACGAACGACAAGGAAACTGTTCAATAAACTGTTGAAATATTTTATGTTTAAATTGTATTATTCATTAATGTAACAGAATTTTTAATAATGATGTTTCTAAGTTTAAAATAAAAAGGCTTTTGACATAGTATTAAAAACATCTGTATGAAGCGCAACACGTCTCAAAGCATAACATTTGCAGATGCGATTATTAACATTTCATAGCCGTAAAAATTATAATTAACTTAGGATATTTGGGATTAGTATTTAAGTCTTAGATTTATGTTTTGTTAGAGCTTAGGGATTATATATTTGATTATGGGGAGTTGGTGTTGCGAAGATATTTTCCAAATTCAGTAACTAGTCAATTACTAGGCGGACTCGTCATACTACACTGTATTCAGGAGACACATTATGGTAACACAAATTAGTTTCGAAAAATTTACCGTCTCAAAATTTATTAAAATAAGAAATTCTCTGGATATTCTCACAGATAGGTCATTTTAGATATAAGTAATGTTGTGCATTAGGCGATAGGGTCATAATTCTTGCAAATGTGAAACAGGAAAAACCATTCAATTGTGAAATAGATTCTCATTAATGTATGGTCATTAACTAATTAAAGGAAATTTAGACCCGGTCTCAGCGCGTTTAACGACCCTCCAGTTGACACCGACTGCTGCCTTGAGTCCCATGCAAATAAGGAAACATTGACCTCCGCAAACCTCAGATAGGTGTTTTTTGATTTGTGCGGTAGTGAGGGTGTCTTAGCCCACATGAATAGGACTTCATATTTCGATGGTCTTTCAAGACCATGAAGCGCAAGACCATGAAGAACTCTGCTGACAATCAGTTCATTCAAGAAATACTTAAGATGAAGATTCAAGGAAGATTTCTTGAACTCAAAGAACAGTGTAAATAATAGTATTCACAAGACAGTGGGGATACGTACTCAGGTATATCAGGGCTCATAGCTCTGCAAAATATCAATAAAAACTAAACAAATTAAAACTCATAAGTGAATCTGATTAGAAAAAGCTTTGCGGCGAATCAGGTCAAATCAAATCAAATGTCAGCGTCACCAGGCCAGTGGGATGCCTATTACAATCTAATCATGACTGAAATTATCAGGGACCTCATTAAGGTGAAGCCGCACAGCAAAGTCTGTCGGAATAAAACAAAAGCACAAAGTCTAAAGTTCAAAAGCCAGTGTGATTCCTATTACGAGTCGAAAATTGGCGTTAACTTTTCAAAGAAAGTATTCAGAACTTGTGTTACGTATATATAATTAAATTACTTGTGTGTTAGTTTTAAATTCTCTTTTATTTTTATTTCATTACATTTTATTGTAATAACTTTATTCACTCGATTTGACATTGTTTTAGAAAAATTGAGTTCAGATCTTTTAGTCTGATTAGAACGCAAAATGATTGCTACATTGTAGTTTTAGCTGACCTAGTTCTTGACCTTGGTTCTGAATTCGAAAACATTGAGTGAAAATGATTGGTCATTAGCAAGGTCATGTTCAGCCCACGTGTTAGCTCTGTTGTAAACAGCTTTTTTTTTTTTGAACAACAAATTCATTTCCAGTGTGGGAATCATTGATTCTTAGATAGGGCTATTCTAGCCTACGTGCTAATTGAATTGTAGTGAGTGATCACGTGATCCATCACGCGGGTCTGAAATGACGTTTTAGTTGGGTTTAATACTCAAATCTCAGTGTTTCTGAGACAGTTGTAAATAATACCTTGAGGCTGAAAGGTATTTCTGTTGTTGCCAATTCAATTGAGATTTTTTATTTAGAAACATTTATTCACCCTGGAAAATACTCTTCTTCATCGAAATTCTTGGACATAGACATTTACGAAAATTATTCGAAATTCTAAAGCCGGAATTATATTCTTCGTGACTCAACAAGGAACTGTTGACAAATCAACACAAACTGGTTATAGAGGACGTCATCGCCTTCCATATTGGAACTTCATCGAGTTTCGAACTTGGATTCAATTAGAACTTTTTAGTGATAGGACTTATATTTTTGAATTCTTGGATTAATTTTTTGATTAGATTTACAAACCATAAGTCCTATTTCATAGTTTTACCTTGTTTTCTAGGGAAATAAATTATTTTGTTAAATTTACAAAGCTTGTTGACTTCACTCTTTTCTTTTGTTACTTTAGTACGAGCCTACACGTAAGACTTGGTAATCATCAAACCCATGTGAGACCATGTTAAAGTTAAGCTTTACATCGAATTCGGTAGATTCGTAATACAAAGTGATTGCTAGAATGTTCGCAAGCAAGTTAGATCTCTATTCTAAGCCGGATGCCTATTTTAAGTCGAATGTCTAAGTCGGATGTTTAAGTCAACCACGGAACCCCAAGCATAAAATGTGAAACAAACAATATCCATCCTAATAGTTCATGAAAAGCAACGTTAATAAATTGTAAAAAATGTTCATTTAATATTGATGTGAATGTTGGAGATTTCACACATCAATGGGGTGTCCTGTCAAAGTCTATAAAGGATTATACCTTTTAATGCAAATTGCCCTTAAGAACACCATCCACTTGTATTCAGCATCGAAATAATCCCAATCACTCTATAATTGAAACTATAAAGCAAATTTGGATAAAATCACATACAAAATATGGAAGGCAGATTTGCTTGATTTGCATGAATCTTTATTCAGTTGTAGTTCAGACGAAGGGAATGACGGCTGTCTTTTTTGTTTGTTTGTTTGGTTGGTTTGTGCCTATTTTGCTTCGCCTAAAATTCGGAGAACAAAGCAGCAAATAAATATGGAGAGCGTTCTTCTCTGTTAGCCAAGGAAATACTATGATATTGAAGTATGACAACAGTTTCTTATTTTTTCTTTTTATTTTAATAATTTGCCTCTGATAATTTTGAAACTGTATGTTGTTTCAGTTTTAACTAAAGAAGCGATGCTTACACTTTTAGCAATGTAAGTTAAGTTCTTATGAAATCATATTTTATTTATTTCAGTTTATAAATAATCAAGCGACGATAACACCGTTCGTGATGTAGGTAAAGATTTTATGCAGTTGATAACAGCGTATGTCTACATTTGCTGTCGCATCGTCCACTGGTAGATTGGGTGTACACAAATCGTTTAGCTCTCTGCATCTTTATTTGTTAGATCGGATGTACACAAGTCGTTCAACTCATAGCTTCGTCCGCTGATAGATCCGGTGTAAAAGAATCGTTCAACTCGTGATTTTTAGCGAACAGCGAATATTCCTATCAGCAGGCTCATAATACTACGGCTGATTTTGGTTTAAACCATTCGCCATTGTCTGCGGTTTTTTAATATATACGATCTTTACAAACATTTCAAACTACCTATCTTTCTCACATACCCAAATTTGACCCATAACAAGGATTTGCACCAGCTGTCACAAGGAACCATTTACCTGTCGATCGTTATTTTTCTTGTTGCTTTGCAGGGGTAAAATATATCTTGCGTTGCGTGTTCATGGTCTCTTCTGCCATTCGAAAGCATACTGAACAGGATTAAGAATAAATTACAGATCATGCCGCAATTTGTTCGGTGTGGCAACTGGCGCAGACTCTGTTGCCGGCGCAATCAGTGTCACATTACAACTCTAACAAAAGAGGCGAAGGTTGAAATCCCTACGATAATGTATTATTGTGAAGGTTATTTTTGTGATGTTTTTCAAGTATTATTGTAGATCTTCATATGTTTTATGCCTCATTTTTTAATCCTTCAGCAAGGAAAAATTAATTAAGTCCGCATTCTGACGGTATATTGTTAATAATGATTTTCTTTGTTTTAGTTGTAGAAATACCCTTCAGTATCCATACACCATGGTCGACATTTTAGATCTATCATTTCTGTTTGTAATAAAAATGCGTTACATCTAATTTTTTTAAAAAGTAATTTCGTCCATCCGCTTAATCAAGGAGAGAAAGTTTTTCTTTTTCAAACGGATTAGGTAGTATGTAGCCCTCGTGATTTTTTTTTTAAATAAGGACAAAAAAAGCATGTAATAACCTGTGTGCTTTCTTGAACGCATGATATACCCTCGAAAGATAGCGTCTCTGTCAGGTGGCATTTCACTTTCTGTAGAAACACTGATGACAAGTGCAAGGAAAACTGCCGTTAGCAACACCTGAAATGGAATTAAAGATCGTTCCAGCTAATCAGGAACACATTTAGTGATCGATTATAAAGTTAGGAATAGAAGAAATATACACAAATCTTTCGACTCGTCACATCGTTTGATGGTAGATAAGGTGTACACACATCGTTCATAATACATTTCATTTCCCTAGAGTTATCTGTCTTGTGTTAAACTACAGCATACATAAATAAATAAGCAACGATAAATACAATGCGCATATATGCTGGCAGATCGGGAATACACAAATCGTTTAACACGAGTACATTTCATCTTCCAAGCGTCATTTCGTCTGGAAATATAGCGTAAATGTAAATTTATTTTTAATTGCTAAGCATTACATATTTTCGGACAAAGTTCATATATAACGCGATATCATCAGGACGACAAAGCAACAAGATAATCATGTAGCTCTTTTGTTTTGTACCACATCAATTTTGTCGCTTTAGGACCGCTGCGGAGGCCTAAGTGGTTAGAACGTCCGCCTCGAATGCGGGATATCAAGGGTTCGAACCCCAATCGAATCATGCCAAAGACTTAAAAAACGGTACTAGAATCCGCCTCGCCTGGCGCTCATCATTAAGCGGTTAGTGTTAGGACTGGTGTCGGGATAAAGTGACTGGGTTGGACATGATGATACATGTCTGCGGCATGATGCCCCAGTGCAAGACATCTCTATAAACTGCCACACTGCAGAGATCGTAGCGATATGACTGAAACAAATTGTTAAAGCTACGTTAAAAAACCAAATCACACACACACACACACACACACACACACACACACACACACACACGTGTCGCTTTACAGCACCATTTTGTCAGTTCTGTTTGACCTGACTGTTATAATAATGGAAACTCTATATCTAGTTGCTGACCTTGATTCAGAACCAGTAAGGGTTTTGGTAACAAATTTAAAAAAAAAAAAAAATTATTATTCTTTCCCAGAGTAAGAACCATTGATCTCAGTTAAGGCCATACTAGGAGTACGTGATGTTAGGCATGTAAAAAGCTTCTATTTTGTTCTGGAAGGATGACCATGTGACCTTCATCTGGGAATCTGTTTTGCGTCTTAAACCTGTTGTTACGTGTAGGCTGGTACAAATGTTGTTGTTGTTGTTGTTGTTGTTGTGGGGCTTAACGCCATTTTCAGCACACGATAGGCTATACATGGCGGCTAGTATTAATGGTAAAGGAAGAAACCGTGAAATCCCCGGAGAGAACCACCGACCCACGAGAAGCTACTGGCAAGCTTTCTCACATATCCACATCCGCCGAATCCTAGACTCGAACCCACGCAGACAGAGGTGAGATGGCAGTGATCCGTAACGGAGAGCGTACAAATGTAACAGAAGAAAAGAGTGAAGTCAAGAAGCTTTGTATATTTTAACAAAATAATTTATTTCCCTAGGAAACAATGCAAAAATTGGAAAATAGGACTTACGGTTGTTGAATATAATCCAAAATTTAATCCTAAGAATGAAAAACACAAGTCCAATCACTAAATAGTTCTATTAGAATCCAGGTTCGAATCTCGACGACGTACAAATATGGAATGCGATGACGTCAGATGTGGTCCAGGTACGAATATCAAGAATTCTTCAATTGAATCACAGTTTTTGTTTCAGAATAATTCTAGAATACATTTTCATGAATATCTTTCAGAATTTTTTTATAAAAAAAGTCCACTTGTTGAATTTCCTAGGAAGAAATTATTAAATTCAAAAAACAAATGAAAAAACAAACAATCTGGCAACAAATTAAAAAACACATTGTTCCTTCAAGATGTTAAAATGCCTCTGTGACTCTGACAGAAAAATATTAAGAATGCGTATTTAAACCCCCAAAACATCATTTCAAGTCTCGCGAGATGGGTCATGTGGTCTCTTACTACAAGAGATCTATTACGTACACCAGTGTAGCCCCACTTAAGAACCAATAATAAAAAAACGTTGTTTACACATGGTGATCACGCAAGCAAAGTATGGCCTTGATACTGACCAATCATTCTAACTTCCTGTTCACGAACTTCCCAATCCAAGACTAACTAGGTTAACTAAAAATAATTCTCATGTAACACGTTTTACGTCTTAGATAAACAACATTTACTGAAAAAGAATTTCGAATCCCTGCAATAATCATTACAATAAAATGTAATGAAACAAAAATAAAATAAAAAAGAATTTTAAAACTAACACACAAGCAATTTAATTACATATACATAACACTGAGTATAACTGTTGTCTTTATAGAGATTTGCTCATTCGGGGCTCCAAACCATTGACACTAAAAGGTGTTTTGTTGTGACCAGTTTGAGTTGAAATTCTATTTTACGGAATACATGTGATTCTTTTTCTTGGAAATATATAAGTGCTCGTACAGAATTCTTGGACGAAGACATTTATTGAAATTTATCCGGAATTCAAATGTGAAATAATTTTTTCTGTGATTCAACAAGGAACTGTTGACACATTTATACTTTGAACATTACAACAGACGTCATCACCTTCTATTTTGGATTTCATCGAGACTCGAACTCAGATTCATTTAGGACATTTTAATAATAGGACTTCTAATTTTTAATTCTTGGATTATGTTTGGATTTGATTCGTAAAAAACGTAAATTCATTTTCCTCATTTTTCACTTGGTTTTCTAGGGAAATAATTTATTTGTTAAATTTTACAAAGCTTGTTGTCATTTATGTATATAAATGCAATAAACTGACAACGAACAGTGCAAAACAAGTATCTAACTGAGCGCTTTCGACTCTTAATGAGTCTTTTTCAAAGGCAAATACAAAACATAGACAAGACAAACAAATAAAACACAAAAACCGTTGCGTTTGTAAAACTTTGCATGGCTGTTTCTACAGGAATTAAACTTTTAAATTTATTTTGTTTCAACTAGCTTATTTCAGCTTGTTGCGGATGCTTGAAAATATTTTTATTGACCTAGGAATCGAAGAGCGATAACGACATCTGTTGTTTTATGTTCATTTTAAGTAGGCGCAATTTATATCCCGGATATTTCATTGTCATAGTAGTAATTATAGGCTATTAGCCAAATTTAGGGAATGAAAAGAAAATGTGACGGCTGCAAAAAATAAATAAGTTCATTTGTGCATGGCAGTACAAGAAGGAAAACATTGGAACGTATACACTAACACAACATAAAATACAGAACTGAAAGGGTGTTAGAACACACCAAAGGTAGATCGTGCCATACGAGGTTGAAAATCTAAAGAATACAAATCATATGGCGAATAACAGTCTTTTCAAATTCACTGGATCCAGCAAGGGATCACGTTGGTAAGGGATTGATTAAGATAAATGCAATAAACTGACAACGAACAGTGCAAAACTAGTATCTAACTAGCCTGAGCGCTTTCGACTCTTAATGAGTCTTTTTCAAAGGCAAATACAAAACATAGACAAAACAAACAATTAAAACACAAAAACTGTTGCGTTTGCAAAACTTTACATGGCTGTTTCTACAGGAATTAAACTTTGACATTTATTATCTTTCAATTAGTTTATTTCAACTTGTTGCCATCGACGTGAGATATTTGTACTGCATTTGTTATCAAGACGGCCTCTCAAGAGTTACAGACCACAATCCGTTGCAATGACTATGTAGGCATGATAACTAAATCACATACATAGGTTGCTACATTGTGACATTTCAGCACAGATATACGAATTTGCTGCCATGTCTACATTTTATGTCAACAAATTTCAGTCGGTAATTTGTCAAGAACTCGTCACTGATCACATGTACAATATAAATATTCCGTCACGCCAATGAAAGTTTAACACTGTCTCAATAGACACGTGTATGTTAGACAAGTTACCTTAGCTGGATCTAGACAAAAGATAGACTCAAGGAAGGACAAAAGGAATGCCGTCAACCACTCTTCTGACTTCTGCTTTCCCCACTGCATGCTGAATAGGATCGTGAAGAATGCCGGTAAAATTGTGGACAGGACAACTAGTGCCCAACCAACATAAACGGACCAGGAGGGAAGCCAAAATCCTTCAAAACGTGGCAAACCCTTGACAATCAGATGTTTTTCCAGCTCTAAACTTTCCTTCTGACGTTTCTCATACCAAGAAGTCACAAAGGGAACCCTGCATTTCGTGGATCTGTCATATTTATTGCGAAATGAGTTCTTCTTTCTGTATTGTCGTCTTGAATTTTTGAAGACGGTACTAACTATCATGGTGGCTGGTGTTGTTATCAGAGCACAAACGAAGGAGACGTATATCTAATGAATAAATATTGGAACTTATCAAACAAGGTTATATTGAAAGAAACAACACATACTACTTTAAACTAGTTTGTTTCGGTGTGTCTGAGTTAAGATTTTGCAACATGTGGGTATTTCGTTGACATTTTAATATGTGTGCAAAGTGGACATAGCCACGGAGGTGGGAGGATTAATGTTTCCACCACGCCTTTATCATTTTAGTTCGATTTTCACATCTGTTGGTCCTATAAGCAACGAAATCCACAAATATTTGTATCTCACAAAATAATTATAAACTTACGGTACTATTGCAGTCATCAGATCTTGAAAAGGTTATAATGTTCAGCAATATTACCTCCTTGGGGAAAGAACCATATCTGACTGTCAAGAATCGTGGTATATTAATAGCAATGAGCAATCAGGGTCGGGACTGTGTGGCATTATAACACTTGCTCTGGACCCTCTCAGCTGGGTTTGACCCCAGGTTCCAGTGTGCGTATGGGTAAGGGGCCACCAATCCATGGTCGATTATAATTCTCCGGTATCTTCCACCAAGACTACATCACTCTAACAGCTGAACGGTCGAAACTGGATTCTTTAAGTTGTGAGAAATTGGGAAAAGGACGTATCTCTTACAAGGTTTTTTCCATATGATAACATTTTGTGCGTTGCAATTACATTGTACAGTATTGTGCTTGTATAATAGATCTTCTTCTTAAAGAGAAACAAATGTATTTATTAAATTCATGAAATTATTTTAAAGAGCGTTTTATTATGAAAGAGAAAAGGGGTTAAACTATTTTAGAAATACTTTATGTAATTTTTAGACCAAGAAACGTGTATGCCTGTAAAGGACAATTTAACCTCAAATGATAATAATATAGGCGCCCATTGGTTAGCATGCAGAGGTCAATATGGCTTCAAAACGGGGAATCCTATATTAAAATGGTTCGTAGCATTAACATTGGAAGTAAACAGTAGTATTGTCAGAGGTGGATCACCTTAATTGGAGTTAGATAATAACATTGTTAGAGTTGACTTTAATATGCGCCACTATATGTACGTACGGGGAAACGTATGTTGAAATATTCCATACTTTAACATGGGAATGTTATTATAGCCTCAGAATTTACGACCTAAAACGGATAAAAGTTCATAGACTAAAAAGAGGAAATTAACAGTACGTTGTACGTTTGAGGGTAATTCACCATCTCCAAGTAGACATAGTCTAATAATTTATGGCCTCAAACGGTTTTATAGACTCAAACGGGAATGCTAATGTCAAAGTATCGGTCTATAATCCAACAAAGAACTTTACAAACCAATCACCCACTTTTTGATAACAATACAAATACTAACCTTTACAATCCAGAGCCCGCTTTTTCAGTTACCAAATAAAAGCACCAATCCCTATATTCCAGCCTCCACATTTGTATTATAATCCAACATATCACTTATAATATCCTGCACCCACATTTTGACAGCAATCCAAACACACGATTTACAATCCAACAGGCACTTTTTGATTACTATGCAGACATGAACCTTGCAATCTAGTAGCCACTTTTTGATTAATGTCCGACCACACACATTAAAATCTATAAACCACTCTATGATTACTATCTAAACATACGATTTACAGACAAGAAACAATTTTTTGTTACTATCCAATTACACGCCTACAATCCAGCAAACCACGTTTTGATTACTATCCAACCATACGCCTACAATCCAGCAAACCATGTTTTAAGTACTTTCCAAATACACTCAATACATACCAGCAGACCACATTTTGATTACTATCCAAATACATACCCTACAATCCAGCAACCACTTTTTGATTTTTATCTAAATACATGATTTAAATTCCAGCACCCACTTTTGATCATCATCCAATAGCAACCAATGCAATCGAGCCTCTTCTTTAGATCACACACAGACACACACACACACACACACACACACACACACACACACACACACACTACAATCCAGCTTTGTTTTCAATTACAATCCAAGTACAGACACACCTACGTTCCAACAAAACGGTAGGAGTTTTATAAACAAACCCTCATGTTATGTGTTATATATATATATATATATATATATATATATATATATATATATATATATATATATATATATATATATATATATAATTCTTGGCACACGACACTATCTATATTATATGGAATATTTTTTCATGGCTGTAAATTGCGGTGATTATCTATCAAGAAGATATTACATAGTTAATTTTGTATACTGGTATATATTCTTTTATAAAATATTACAGTGTTTGTAGATTGCATAGGACCTGTACATAGATGTTGTCGATAATATAACCTGTTGACAATTTTGGGGAAATTTATCATTGTCTGGTGGGGTCAGGTGGGTTCTAAGAAGAATTAAGTTATTTTCCTTTGGGCGGATTAGGTCAGGGGGGTACTTTTTTGATGTGCGTTTTTTGAAAAGGGTCACGTAATTAGCTCTAGTAAAGTATTAACTGGTTCCGGCACAAGATAACACGGTGAGTTTAGTTTCTTTTGCTTCATTCATTAAATCTTTTCTTCAACAAATATTCATTCCTTTTTCAAACATTCTGCTTGAGAGGATTTGACTCAGGGGTCGGAAACCTATTTTACATAGAATGCCACTTTTTTTCAGCATTGATTACAAAATTAACAAGCGCGTGCCACCAGTAAGAGAGTAACACAGTTAATATCGAGATTTTTGGCTGCCCTTCGCGTGCCACACAAAACCTCTTGACGTGCCATACGTTGCCGACACCTGATTAAAATTGTGAGGATGCTTTTTACAGGTGTAGAATCTGCAAATTCAGCATCATTGTAGACCTTTTCGGATTGGAACATCTGTAAGACGTGTTCGTATTCACATAACTGCTTTAATTCATTCTTTTCTTGTGTACGTAAATGTGAAAGTTTCTTGTCCAGATTCTTTCACATTTCCAAATTCTAAGACTGATTAAAGCAAAATCCCTACAGTCCGGTTGCACGCCATCATTTTTACCTTCAGTGAATGGGCCAGATACAACTAAATTGACTGAATCGTTAACAGGGATATTTCGATCAATATACTCCGTTACAGAATTTATGACCACAGAGTGGTAACACTATACTGATATACACAAAAACATGCTATACAAGCACATGCGAATAGCCAAGGGTATGAGTGTTATTATACACGCTATGCTCTCACGGAAACATATTGTACAAAACACACAAGTAGACAAAGTATGGAGTGTTTATAGCCACACTACTATACACTCGCACAAACATAGATACATTACAATACGAGAATGGTGTGGGACTTTAAATATTAGTTGCAAACATAGAGATAGACCAGTACAAACATACAATAAATATAAAAACTGGGAAAAGACTAGACCTCCAATAATTCAGTATAGTCCCATTCTGTCATGGATGGGCACTCTTTGGGAAAATAGATAACCATGATCTTCATAAACTATTTTTTCATTACCCGTTATTCTGAATCTTTGCCAATTTTTGAATGTTTGTATGTTTGTGTATGTCTATGTCTATGTTTATTACTAAAATCTAAAACCCCTCACTCCTCTCTTATGTGTAATTTTAAACTGCTTCAGTGAGGGTAAAATAGTGTATCTACAAACAATTCCACTTTAAAGACATTCCTTTCTTTGACGTCAAATCTTCATTAAAGGTATTTGGCAAGATCAAACTTTCATAACGAATATAAAAGCCTAATGAAGAACAGTTAATTTTACGCTGGTAAGTTTGAGCAGATGGATATAGAAACAGAATAGGAAATAGTTCCAAATAAAAAAGAAAAAAGGTCTTGGTTGGTATTGCTTTGGAATGAAAAAGGAAAAAGGAACTGATGAAATTTTTAATGGAGTCGCGGTGTGTAAAATGTGTAACTATGACGTCAAATATAATGCAAATACAGCTACTCTAACTAGTCATCTACTTCGTTAACTTAAACTCTCGTCTACAAAAACAAATGCATCATCGGTGAAGAGTGTTCCACTGAAAAGTGAAAAGGCTACAATTGCACCTTTGATCGCACTGTTCGCGAAATACAGTGCTGATAGTGACAGACACAAGGCAATAACAAATGCAATTGTAACATTTAGTTTTGAAGGTCTGAGTTCACTTAGCGTTATGAGTGATGGTGGCTTTAGGAATATAATTAATTCTTTAAAGCATATCATTTTAGTATAATGTTCACTAATGTTATCATTTTATACAATTTTTTCAAACTATCGCAGTATTATCGAGATGCAACATGAAATATCGCAATATATCGCGATACGGCAGAAGGATTATAGTGGCAGTCCTAATAAATTTTGAGGCTATAATACTGTTTGCATCTTAAATCTATGGACAATTCCAACGTAAGATTTCAGTACTTACCTATAGTGGCACATATTGACGTAAACCGGAATAATGTTCTATTTAACCCCGTTTACCACAATGTTAATACCATGGACCATTTTAACATAGGATTTCCAGTTTGAAGCCACAGTGGACATTGCGTGTTAACCTATGGGTGCCTATATGATTATCAGTTGAGGCTCAAATGTCCCATACCACTACTATTAGTGGGTTAAAATAAGATAAAGCTAACAGGAGACATAAATGCGAATAATTGACGCCATGCTTCTCGTTCTCCTGCATTATTTCTAATGGCGCCGTGTTCCCACCCCTCTCTCTCTCTTGAATATAATTTCTCGTAAAGGTTGTCTAGATTTCAAACATTATAAAACAATTTTTGAGCATGTACACACCACGATAAATCTGTCTTTTGGAAAGAAAAATAGATTGATCCAGGATATATGCATGCAAGATACTTACATTAAAATGCACTGAACATACCTGCTGTAACTTGAATCTAATTGGTCCTAGTTTAATTCCGTCCTCTGTTTGGTAGTTTTCACCAGGATTGTAGTACATGGCACTGGAAATCATGTTAAGCATAATGAAAACGAGGACACAGGATGCACGCTGTACGCGCGTAAAGCTGCTTGTGGTCGGTCTATAGAGGACCGAGACCCACATATGGCTGTCTGAGAGACTCCTCTTGGCGTGGGAATAGAACCGATTCTTAAATGTCGACAGGTCATCTGTGGTAGTGGCAGGCACTATACACTCTGTTTGGCCATTTTCAACCGATAGCCACTGTTGAGCCATAAATGTGAAACTGTAATAAACCGATATTTTTTTCGATTTAGGTACTGCACATGAAGATTGTAACTAATGAAGTATGTCAAAAATATACACGAACTTAAAAGTGAGTGGGAATATTTGCGGCTTTTGGTTATGTCCCTCGAGACAACGTTGCCTGCGGTAAGACTTGCACGCGCAACACTTGGCCACTCAGTGATAAGGTTTGGATTGGCATTGCCCAAGAGAAAATTAATATTTATACCAATCTGATTCTAGAGCATGCATACATTACAGTACTTATATTTCAGAATATTCCAGCGATATAAATTCCAGGTCAAGTTATTACGCAGTTGTTGCATATTAAAAAATAAACAGTTAGAAAGACGCACAAAAGAAATGCTGTATTCAATTCTGAGCGACTCTAGAACCTCTAACAACAACGGAAACGTTGTATTCAATTCTGAGTGAATCTAGCACAAAAGAAGTGATGGTTTCAAATCTGAAGGAGTCTAGCATATGAGCAATATAACGATTTCTAGTATGTACAAGATGCGATGTCCAACATTATACACACTCGGTGACCTTCACAACAATTACATTAAGAGAAACATAATAAAACTACGTGACTGTAACGGGGAGAGGGGATGTGTAGTGAGTGGCGTGAGACGTGAAGACGTGCGTGTGTGCCCCGCCCCTCTTTTAATAGATTTGGCGATCGTTATCTAGGGGATGACCTCCTCGATGTTATTGCCCAGTGTGAAGAGATAGAAAACTGACAGAGAACTAAGCAAGAATATTGAGAAGAAACAACCAAATACGAGCCCCATTAGACAATAAAAATGAAATAAATTTAATTAATTCATACATAAACTAAAATTGCAATTACAATCCAACCGATTTACATTAATGGAATTTAATAGCAGTATTCAGTTTACGGATTCGTTCATCATAGTAACGAGTGGTTAAAAGAGTACAATGTCCACGCCTGACTTGCATCACCTAGCGTCGTTCTCTCTTGACTTTGTGTATTCCACGTCTAGCGTGTATATTTGGTCCTTTCTCTTGACCTTTCTATTCCGTACTCTTTATTTGCGGACTCCCCTCTTGGACTGTCCTCATCGGGTTTCTCGGGAGGAATATAGAAAGCTGTTCCCTTAAATGACAAGATTACGACTAAATCTATATATGTTCACCACCTATCCTTATATATAAAATTCTCTTAATCCGTTATTCAGAGACGTAAATAGCTATCCACACTGCCTAAATTCTGACATGTGATGACCGCAACGATTAACGGTCCTTACAAATTTACTGTATTTGAGGTAAGGTACAATCGTTATCTCTAGTACAAATGACTGTTGCAATATACGTCCAAGTCTGACCTTAATTAAACAGTTCATCGCTCTTGCTCCACGCCTAGCTAGAAATTAACACGCGCGGTGTTTACAAACAGTGCTGCTGTATATATCTGCATACGTTACTATACTACTTCTTACACCTAGCTAGTCAGTTCCACTCAATGAGATAAATGCTCGATTACTATTGCATGAGATTCACTAAATTCTAGCTTACAGTAACTAATAACCTGCAAGATCATTTAAGCATTACAAAATCATATATAAATATGCAATTATCATTAACTTACCATAAACAGTATCATCCTACAGACAAAGGAAATTAATTCATAAATCCCTAAATCATATATAAATATGCAATTATCATTAACTCACGATAAACAGTATCATCCTACAGACAAAGGAAATTAATTCATAAATCCCTATAAAATACTACACATTTGCATAAAACCAAGCAAAAAAATAGAAAATTACATGGAAATTTAAATTGCGTACCTTAATGCTCTTTCTTTTCCACACAAAACGTGCGTCCTAGCACTGTAGCCTGTCTTTTCCTTTCAAGACAGCCATCTGGCCTCTCTACTTTTTAACGAGGGAAAACACTATTCTTTTAGGTTTCCCACGGAATCAACCTGACTTCTCTCAAACAAGATTTCTGACTAAAGAATTTTGAGCAAGTCGCTACCTTAAATTCCCCATTATTTCTAAAGTGTACGCCTTAATTTTAACTGACCAATCGAAAGCAACTATTCCTAAATTTTCCCCAAAATAAACATGTTTTTCATCCGTTTTTGACAGCCTAGAATATGATGCAATTTGCTTTCCTTTGACGATCAGTTATTTGACATGCGGTCCTTTACAACCGATACAGTCGGTAATTCTAATGTACTCTCTGCCAAGGTACCGTTACGATGGCTGGGTCAATTCCACTGAAGCTTAAACGTAGACCCTTTTATGTTTCAGAGATGAAATAAGAGAAATATAAAAGTAAACTTTCTCAAAGACTTTTCTAGCTTGATTATGATAAAATTTTAATGCACAATTTATTCAACTTTAGGATCCAGTACTTCTTCAAAATTTGACTCATTACAGTTACATTTTTGAAACGTTCAGAAATGTATATGTGACATACTATAAGCCTCAGCCAGCAAAACTATTCAAGTGCATCTGGTTTAGATCATTATATTAGTTGAAACAGATAAGGTACAAAACTACAGCTTTTAACAGGTTGTGAATTTTGTGGTGATTTCAGTGAAATTAGAAGTGGTGTTAGCATGAAGCCACGTAGACACGTGCAAAGGCAACTAGCGAATATTGCATACACAATGACGGAACGATAGAATGTGATAGTAAGTATGAAAGGTCAAGGGAAGGTCATACATCAAGAATCTCGATCCAGGCTAATATATGCCGGCTAGAGGCTTCGGATGGGCGTGTGATGAATCAATTATGTGTATAGGGAGACGCAAGTTATTCAATTCACCGAAATACTCAACCATCTCTATTGAAGTCGATAACATGGCAGCTTTACTGCATCATTTATTTTGTGCAATATCTTTCACTTATTTTACGCTGTGATTTTGAAGTAGCAGAATTGTAGCATTTCATCCACCCCATTTAATGTGGCACGTCATGTTCAACTATAGCATCGGTAATGTAGTTTCAGTAATGAGGAAGCGATTCCATTATTATTACGATCTGGGGACTTTATGGTGTTTTTTCCTTCAGGCAATATTTGAAGAAGTGGTCTAGTAGTATGGAGCCTAGGAATATGGATATTTTATGAAGTAGCAAGGAATGTGGCCCATCAATAATGTTGTTTCAATGTGTACGTTTTTTGCATTAGTAACGAAAATGGTCAATTATTGATAGTGTATCTATGTTGTTTAATACAGTAATGCAATATACATGTGAGGAAGCATTTAAATTAATTAGTCAATGGCTCTAGTAATATTTGTTCTGTTTGGGTAAAACTAAGGCGAGAAACGTATAATTTAAATATAACCAATTAACTAGAATTTTCAATCATGACTTAGTCTCCGAGAACATCGGCTGTGAGATAAAGCATCATCATAACTTTGCCATTAAGGAATTAAAGGTTAATTAAGATCGATTGGAATAGACGTTTCGATGTCTCGAAACATAGTTACCTGAACCATGTCAACATTTACGCATCAAAAGGTACAATCTACGTGTACGTTTACAGCTACATTGTAAACGGACACTTGAAATGAGAGCACGTTATTACCCTAACTAACGGTACATAGGTTTCTGGTTCTATAGACGTAGGGCTATTTCCCGATACTGATGCCTCTTGGAATTGCAGTTGTGACGTGGACTGTCCGATGCTGCTCAGTAGTTCTCCTGGGAAGACTACTCTCTAAGTGGCAAAGAACACGACTTAAACAGAGATATATCGTCATCAACATTACAATATGAAAGCAAGTGTTCGTGCATAAGTACGATTGTACATTTGCTAAAAATTTTTTCCAAACCTTAACGCAAATTTTTGAAACTATGCTTGAACACATAAATATACCAGGAAAAAAATTTCTCAAATCTCCTTTCTGGATTTCTCAAATCTCCTTTCTTAAACAACACATATTAATATTAATTATTCAGCTGTTACAAACGGAACTTAACAGATATTACATGCTAGGATGTTCCCCACACTTTCAATTAAAACTTACAGCTTAAATCCTACTGGAAATGCAGAAAGAAAGTGCATAAAGAAAACAAGACTCATAGTTGACATGTCCTCAGTCACTAGTGACTCTGATCATTTCATTATTAGCAATCTTGTTGACAAAGAAGAGTGCACTTTATTATATGTCATCATTGATGATCCCATTCATCATTCTTCTGCTCGGGCGATGTACGGTCAGTGTAAAACTGAGACATCAGACGCTTTTAACCAGCGCCACATGTCACCCTGCGGGTATCTTTTGCTCTGTGTGAAATGGAAAGTAAATATTGCGCCTGTGTGTATATATATATATATATATATATATATATATATATATATATATATATATATATATATATATATAGATAGATAGATAGATAGATAGATAGATAGATTGATAGATAGATAGATAGATAGCTGTGTCTGCGTGTGTGTGTGTGTGTGTGTGTGTGTGTGTGTGTGTGTTAAACTATCTGGACCCATGTCAATCTCCGATAAATTTGATAACGTATCTCAAGCAATATGTTGTATTGCAAGAAATAATCAGGAGTTTTAATTTAGTTTGATCTGTTAGACGATGTTCTCACATTATATAACCGTCGGCGTGCGCAGGTAGGATCTACTTATAACGATTCTCAATCATTTAATAGTACATATCTCACCGCACAAAACTAGTGAACGAATAACTACTATCAAATATTTTGGTGTAAATATGCAATCAGACAACAAGCAAACTAGCCTACCAGAAGATCCAGTGTAGCGTGTCCTTGAAAGTTTTAGGCGATTTTAATTAGAATGTGTGTAGCAAAGCTAATGTTTGCAATTTATATGTTTTTTTTCTTTAATTTTGCTGTCATAGTCATGCTTCCAGTTTGTGCATACATACTCCATCTGTTACGCTTATCCGCCAATGTCAAGGAGCTGCACTGTTATATACACTTGCCATGGATGGATCTTACAGAAAGGAATTAAAGATATGGTATCATTACGAGAACTCTATCCTACTGCGGTGGTTATTATCTGGAGGCAACAGTGCAGAAGAAAACGAATTATTTTTGTTTGTGAAAATTCAGCCTATGTACACATCATTCAACTTAGTAGAACTAAATGTATGCCAGTAATAAAGTTACTCCGCAGATGTTTTTGATGTATTATACAACTTTCACCTTTTACCTAAAAACATACTGACTGTTACATAATACGGCTACTCATCCTCTACCTCGCCTATATAAATTCCATGAAGTAACACAAGAGGCGGATACACACCCTAACAGATGTCTACCTCATTCAGAGGCTAGGTGGACTTAAAAATACCTTGATATTCCTTTGAAATCATATTATCAGCCCATCGACGCACGTGGCTAACAATACTGCATTCAGTACATGTCAGAGGTTCATATTGATGAGTGGTATGACAGTTAACTTTGAGCCCTGACTCCGATCACAAAAAGGATCTAGTTTACTTCATAACGTATTGTCATAGTGTTTTACAACTTGGATAATTTAGCATCAAACCGTATCTCTAAAGCAATAGGATCAAATATGCGAAAGCTGGAATTTCTTCACCCGTAGGTACCAAAAAGGTGCAAATCCAAATAATTATTCTTCAAAAACGATCCAAACAAACCAAAAGACATAAACAAACATGAGAAAACAAACAACATTCTGACAAAGATGTAATCCATTTTGGATGCTCATATATTCATAGATAAGATGTTACAAACTACATATTTAGAATCCCTATGTGTTATGAATCAACTGTACGCGAACAATGTATTCTGCATTAATTTGTACTTCGAGAGGCACTTGCACTTGTAAGACTAGTATCATCAAGAACCGATACATTTCACCGAAGATTTACTGTTAAATTTGCACGGGAATGATGACTATCCATGTAAGTTACTAAACGAATGCATACAAATTCAACGCAACAGGTATCCTAACTGTCGTATCTTCGTAACCCATAGTGCCTATGCCGTATCCAGTGACCTTTTCACCAACAGTGTAAGATCCATTCCAAGAAGACTAGGACTGGACTTTTGCAGCATTTTCAGCATTCCTTTATGCCCATCTGGAGAAACACACGAATGAGACGCTTGATAGGTGTTCACCTGTCTTCTGCAGCCGTAATTAGTATACCACGATGACAATTTGCGTAGTTCAGAAGGCCATGACGAGCTTTCACCCTACCAAGAGCCCGTTTTTTAATCACTTCAACTGTATATAAACGGCAGATACTCCTGGTTTCATCATTTCTTATAGCAGAATAGTTTATAATGTGATAAGATGTGTTTTACGGGAAGATATATTTATTTTACTAATCGCATATTGTGGAAGTATTGTGATTTTACGATAACATCAAGTCCACTCATGAATAGAAACAAAATATCTGTGTTGAATATATGCATATACAATGATATTCTGACTACATCTTGCAATGCCTACACTTATCCAGTGACGCATACCTTTGGATGTGCATTCACAACTATCAGCATGTTATTCCACTGGAATTCGTATATGTTATTTTGTATCGCAGCACGCTCTAATTTGCTTCACACACATAATGTACCTGCATGTAGCTTACTCCTTACGACTGCTAACTTCTTCCTTATAGTATGGAAGGGAGGATTCTATCACTTTCTTTGTAATTATTCGTAGAATTACACTCTGTAATAATTCTTTTAAACGTTTGCTTACGTCTCTTGGATCATATATGTAAAGATTTGACTATTCACTTGCTTATTCTTTATATACATAATTTTATTAGTATGTATTTAAACAACGTAATATCATTTATAGTAGTACATATAGGTCCTCAATAGCTTTATGTACAATAATCTGCATTCAAAGTGAACTTGTATATTATGCAGTTACAGAAGGCTTGTATGAAGTATAATAATTACCTTTTCGCTTTAATATTATCACCACAATTCTCATCTTGTAGTCGTTTATTTAATCTGGGTTTCCACAGAAGATGGTATAGTTTTATTCTATTTTTGTTAATACGACGCGTTACAGTAACGTGAGCTGCTGAGTAGATCATAAAAACTTTACTTTAACCCTCTATTTCCCATTTCTAGATTGATAATTTCTAAATCATGTGTCAATTTCCTTTTTTTCATAGATATTCAAATTCATTATGTCGTTACCCATTGTAAGTGTTTCCACTCTATTCAGTTACTTAGGGACACACAGCTGCACAAATACATTCCATTTGCTTAATTACTTTCACAAGTAATCAAATAACAGTAAATTGACATAACGTATTAAATCCCAGGGACCAGTCATGACATTTACACAGTGTTACACTCAGCTTTCTCCGTGAACTATTTACAGTCCCAATGACACATTCGTGATAGTTACTCTATGTACACTCAAATTTTCTCTGTGGGCTACTTAAAATCCCAAGGACAAAAGTCATGACAGCTACGCTGTGTTACACACATCTTTTCCCGGTGGGCTATTCACAATTCCAAGGACAAATTCATGACAGTTACGCTGTGTTACACTAAAAGTTCTCCGTGGGCTACTTACAGTTACCACTGAATATTACATTATGTACACCTATTCCACTTAATTAAAATGTTTCACTGTTCTTATTGTGAGTGCAGAAAATAACTGCGACACCATGCACATATTTGTGCTAATCCAGAGGAATTGTTGCCCCAATAGCCAAATGTTAGGCACATTGTTTTAAGTTAAACAAATCAATTTTTTTCCTGTGTACATATTGGAAGTAAAAGGTACACAGTGTTTGTTTTTATTGTTGTTTCCAATATTTTAATAGAAGTGAGTAATTTCCATGAAGCATCGCACGCACACTATTGCAAAGATTTTACAAATCTACTTTATTGCATTTAGTGAAATTGTTTCGTGACTTGATAACTATTTCCAGCATGGTATTCTTTTTTTCTCGTATATAAATAGACGGCTGTTATGTGTGTGAGCGCGCGCGCGTGTGTGTGTGTTTGTGTGTGCGCGGGTGTGTTTCATGCTTAATATTACCATCTCGGGCACTTTCATTCTGTAAGAATCATACATGTGAATACATGACCGACACAATGGAATACAGGGTTAAGCTATCAAGGATGGGTCATTTTGAACTTTGTGTTTTGCTTGAAATAATGTTGATTTCTTTAGAGGTTCATCTTGAAAGTACTTATCAAGTCATACTGAATCCGTACTTATTCTATCTAAACATATGCCGATCCGAACAACTGTGACACATATTAATTGCTATTCTGTGTAGTTTTAACGAACACTTTTTCTTGAATCTGTGTATTAATGCAAACGTACAGCAGAGATCGTATGATCGGGTTGACGGCAACGAAGGTAAAACTTACCCCTCGTTTTTCTGGATATCATATATTTCAATCTTGCTAAGATACCACGATGCTGACTCTCCCCCGCCAGAGTTGTCGTGCCAGATCCGAAGGTACTGGAGAGCACCAATATGTTCTGGGACTGACATCAAGAAGTTCATAATTGTTCCTGTTTTAAATTCCTGAAACAGATAAACAGAACAAATGTCATAATCATATTATATTTAAAGAACTTTTATTTTTGGGTCAAAACTTAGAAAACTAGATCTTGTGTGGATGTATCTAATATCGGTGTCATTTTGTCATATATTTGTTTGAAACTAATGGAGCAATCACAAGCACAGACCTATGGATAACCTTGTTTCTTCAAGGGCGGATCATCTAATTTGAAAGTGTAATATGGACAGTTGATTTTCGTTTTCATCTAAAATCGTCCGTATCCATATTGATGTGAACAATAATATCAATCCTCTCCTTGTAAATTTCCAAACACTTTTTTAGAATAAATTCTAAATGTCGAATACACGATGATCTCACCTTTCTTACATCGTCACTGAGTTCCCTCACCCGTGTGTCAGCCAGATCCCCTGCAAGGACAAAGGCTATTCTTGACTTTGTCCCCGCTCCTGGCCAAACGCCGGTATATACTTTCAGTAGGTAAAAGTAGTTGTCATCGGAAAAATTGTCCGCTAATTGGGTGATGCCCCACTAAATTAAAAAATATCGATTATAGCAAATTGGGCATTAATGCTGTAAATGTCCAAATTAAAACAAAAACGACAGCAAGAAAATTGTAATGTACAATCATTATTCTTTGTTTCAGTAAAATCATATACAATGGACTGAGTAAGCATAATTTATCTATCTGTAAATTTTACAAATTCTGCCTAGTTGTGAATATAGTATTCTTTCTTATCTTAATTATTTATAATAAATCAGAGTAAAAACATTCTCCTCAAAGTTTTCCTGTTTCCAGAGTTACTATGAAAAATTAGCATTACATAACGGTTTATTCTTTCTTTGAGTCAGCATTACTTCATGGTTAATTCTATCACCGATTTCCCAGGGTGGATCCACTTCTGCACTGGCCCATGACATCTGTAACTTGCCGAAAGGGTACCTATAGCTCCGATATATATTATATACAGCTAAAAGAGACTGATTATATCAAATTACTCATCACATTCACATTTAATTTATTTTGTGTACCTGATTTTTTTTTCACGATCGTGATTGAGGGTTATGATTGGAGTTAATGCCTACATGACTTTTGTCATGGATTAAATAGTGAACAAAATATTAACTAGATATTCGATTGAGGAGTTAGTGGAAGTTTCTATCGGAAATTTAGTTTTCCAGAACGGTCTATTGGGTCGTAGGTCAGTGCGTGTTTGTATATACAAAGACTTGGTAAACCTTTATTCATTTCTTTTTCATATCAGTCTTTTCGAGTCTATTATCAGAGCAAATAATTGTTGTAACAGAATGAATTTTGAAAATGGCAACTAACCATTGAGTGTATCTTGTCGCAGTCTTTTATGTCATAGGTCAGTGCGTATTTGAATTTACAAAGATTTGGTAAACATGTATTCATTCCTTTTGACATCATTCTTTTTCGAATCTATTATCAGAGTTAATAGTTGTTGCAACAGAGTGTATTTTTAAAGATGGCAACACATCACTGAGTGAATCTTGTCGCGGTCAGCGTGACACATAACAGTTAACATTGACGAAAGGGCTAAGCCCGCAATAAATCGCTAGCCAGAGATGGATTTGATGCTCCTGCTGGGGCATGATTGATGTTTAATTGAGATAACGGTAAGAGACATAGAAAGTGCTATGTTAATGTGGGGTTAAGTAGTTCAAAAATGTCAAAGTTGAAATAATCCTGAGATAAATTTGTGCCATTGGAAATAAGTGTCATAAAATGAGATTTTTCAAAACTATTTATTTAAAAATCAGGGGAATATGAGGTGTTAATCACATCTGGATAGAAGTGGGTTAATTTTTGGCGGTTAGATAAACCTAATCCTGAATTGCTAAGCTAAATAAGTGGTGTGTTTCCCAGATCAATTTCAGTGTTTTAAGTATTCTGTTCTCCAGCCAAAGTTTCGTCAGTCTAAGTTCTTCGGGAAGGCATGAAGCTGACTCCAGGAAAAAAGTAGCAAGTATCTTTTCTCGTTAAAATTATCCAAGGGACGGGTGTCTGAAAGTTCGAGGGACACGGGAATTAACTGTTTGCATTCATTTGTCTTTAATATCATACGACTCATTTATTCTAAGAATGTCATACATTATTCCTTGATAAGAACGTTCGAATTTACCCATTTAATTTTAATAGGAGTCATGTATTCTGGGAATTTCATGCATTACTTCTCATACGAATTTGTGAGATATGTATGTATTCATCTGTCTTAAGGGCTATGAATCATATAGTTTGTGAAACGATAACATTATGTCGGGAAATCTTATGCAAATGAATTGATAGTTAGTAAATCCTGCATTCAGGACAGGAAGTGAATTATATTAATTAAGTTGTGTAATTAAGTTGCGAATTATTTTATCCGAGAAATAGGCATCTGCCAACCAACATTTAGCACAGTTAGTGATTCATAATCCACAGTAGAATGTACTAATAGTTTCTTAAGAGGTCTAGGTTATGTCATAGTCCCGTTAGGAATGTGACCTGCCGGTAGGAGAGACATTAATGTTCTAGTAGTAGGTTTGTGTGTATCAGCTCTCAGGCTGCGAACTGACCCATACTAGCCTTAGTTTCTGTTCAATTACGAAAAGACAGTCTCTGACGTAACAAGAGTGGGGATATTGGGCAATCCTAGAGGTAAAAAGACCATAACAAATATGTAGGCTGCTATTTAGTTATTACTCTTAGAGTGGGACAATAGTTCGATATATGCACCATAAAGTTATGAAAGTGAGCATACTGTCACGTAAATGTTGATGATCCGAAAGGAGGCTGGAGAGAGAGAGAGAGAGAGAGAGAGAGAGAGAGAGAGAGAGAGAGAGAGAGAGAGAGAGAGAGACAGAGAGGATGAATACAAAAAGGAATCTGACAAGTAACCAAGTTGAATTTGGAAGAACCAGAAACAATCCGATTATGCAGGCATGCTGGCCAGTTTGAGTTCGATCGCTCACTTGATTTCATTATGAAATTTGTTTTATTGATATAACAGAGCTGCTAATTGCAGTTCTTATAAATTTTGTAATTTCTCATTCAAATGTCATGTTAAATTCCATTTTTAATGTAACTATATAAACTTATATTTTACATGATGGGCTTGTCTTGTTAGATCCTATATCTCTCCTCAGATTTCTGTGAATCCATCTATGAATTTTATATTTTATTTTCTTGATTACTCATTCGGGGCAATAACGTCATGGTCGATCATCCTCAAGATAACGATAACCAAACCAAACCACCGTCACGTAACAAGTGGTGTAATAGTTGTGTTCAGATATAAATCTAGAAGAATTACTTATTTAAATAATTCATTGGAATTATGAAGTGCTCATTGACTTTTTTGACTAGAAAACTACTTTGGGATAATTGTGACAACATTAAAAGACATTCTGGATTGTATCATTGTGATACATCATGATATTCAAGTCTATTCATTCGGAACATTTTATACTTACGGACACTTAGGAATATTTGGGTTTTAGTTCTGTAACTGCCTCCTTGATTTTCACTTTGAAACAAAGGTAATTCAATTATTTGTTGATTTTACTGAACTTGTTGGTCTCTCTTCTTTCTGTGACATAGTTTAAGACCCATAGTTGTAACAATGGGAAAAAGGTCGTGAATGTTCCCTGCCTACCTACACACCTACATACATGCATACATACATAAATACATACAGACATACATACAGACATACATAAGTACGCACGCACGCACAAATACGCACACAAAAGACATATATACATGCATACATACAGACAGACAGACAGACAGACAGACAGACAGGCAGACATCAAAGTATTCAGTTGTACTAAGGAAGAAATGGCATGTACAATAATTATGTTTGAGTGACAAATTTTACCTTGAGAATATCCCTCCTGTCTTGCCACCTGGCCCAAATGATAACAATAACGTAGGTTATGAAGATAATCATGAGCATTGCCATAACTGCAGCTTGATCCAAGGGAGAGAACTTTAAAAACACAGTGGAAAAATCTATTGCATTCGGTGCGACGTAAAATGTATTTCCAAACGTCAACGACCCCTGCACTCTTTTATTGAATTTGCATTCTATGTATCTCCCACTTGCATTCCAAGACATCTGAAACGTATGATACCTTTTATCACAAATATTAAAAACGAGAAACCTATTCGTGTTAGCAGCTATGAATTTTCATTTGGAGATTTTAAATGATACATTGGTTATACAGATCATTATATATATATATATATATATATATATATATATATATATATATATATATATATATATATATATATATATATATATATATATATATATATATATATATATATGTGTGTGTGTGTGTGTGTGTGTGTGTGTGTGTGTGTGTGTCTGTGTGTCTCTCTGTGTGTGTATTGTATATCATTCATCCAGCACTAAGAAGATAGTCACAACTTATGTTAATAACAATAATAAGTGATACCATTTCTTTATTATGACAGAGCACTGACCCCACTCATTGTCAAAAGTCATTCTGTAAGATGTTCAGATTGATTAATTAATACAGTTTTGAATTTGATCATGTAAATAAATAAAGAAATAAACAAGCAATTGCATTGTCATAACTCCATCAATTTCGAAACAGAGGGTCGCCGTTTATAACTCAAATTATGGTGACAAAGCAACCATTACTTGGAACATCAAAATTTAAGATTAATCCATTGTAGTGCCAATATTACATTGATAAGGCTATAAGAGCCTTTATGTCTCCAAGTTGTGTATCCCTTGCTGCAGATAATATCATGAGAGCAAAGATTTCTGTTAATATATACATGCTTTCAGGTTAAATAAGTTGACAAAATGGCGTATAAGAAAAAAAAAACCACTTAAATTTCCTCCTCAGTACAATGTTACCGTGGCCTCTTCGAAATATTTCAAGAGAAACATTTCGATTTCCACTTTATTTGTACAAGAATTTTGGATAATTGTCATAGTAAAATTTATCAGAAAGGATAAAAGAACGCGTATAAAACCGTATAGAGATACTCGTAGACAGATATTATTCCTTACGATTGACATTATCGTGTAGAATAGCAGCAGGGAGGGTGAACAGACTCTAATTGGGGTACCCTGGAATTCCAAAACTAAAGCTTCCTGCGGAAAATTACGAAATATATAAAATTACGCTAATAAACTCCAACCAACCCCTCTAGCTCTTCGATAATATTCCTGTTTTCACTAGCAAATCTTTTGTTGCTGACGTTTGGAATTTATTTCCCAATTTTTGGGGTGCAATTTTCGTAGCTTATCATTTACTAGACGGGTACTCATCGAGAAAATTAATGACCCTCCCTGCTGCTGTGTTTTTCAGTCAAAAATGACTTGATATCCGACTTGACAAACGAAACCAACCAAGACCAGGAGAGTATCCAATAAATGCGATTGATCAAGCGTGCCATATTCATGATATTGCATATAAAAATAAAGATATACAACAACGACATATTGCAGATGTAAAGTTGATTCACTCGTCAAATTCTATAAAAAATAAATCTCTCAGAGAAACACTTGCAAGCTTCCTAGTAAAATCAGCAATGAAAGGTAAAGTAACGCTAGGCGCTGGTAATTAATCATAGATAACTGTTATAATGGAATCGATTTATTATAGCCCAAGAGGATATTGGAGGGGTAAAGCAGCGATTGGTAAACTTGCTGATGCAGCAAATGTCACACGTTCTGTTGCTGCGAATTGGTTAGCACGACAGGCAATATGGCAAATTTATCTACCACCAACAAAATAATTCAGTACGCACATTTTGATATTAGTACTCCCAATGAAGTTCATCAAGCATATATTTTGTTTTTACCTCATAATACTATTAAAAGCCGTAGACGTCAATAACGCACATACAAAATACGCGTTAACTGTCGTTGACGTTGCAAGTAGATTTAAAGAAGCAGAACCATTATCAACAAAAACAGCAGCTGAAGTTGCATCTGCTTTTGAACGAATTTATCTATGCGGTGGTCTACGATGGCCACATCTACTACAGGTTGATCCTGGCAAAGAATTTCTTGGTGCAGTATCATCTCTGATGAAAAAACATAATGTCATAATCAGATGAGGACATACCGCAATTCATCGCGATCAGGCAATTGTTGAACGATTTAATCGAACACTTGCTGAGAGATTATTTGGATATCAATATGCAAAGGAAATATCCACTGACCTTAAGTCCGTGGAGAAAAGATCTCGTGAATGGATTACAAGACTACCAAGTGTGATAGCTGCGTTAAATAATGAAATTACTCGTGCAACTTCCATGAAACCCATCAACGCTATCACAAATAAATATACCAATACAACGACGCGACTCTTCCTCAAAACAGCCAGTATGAGGCAATGTGACTAAGATATTTATATGAACCCGGTGAACTTGAAGATGGTAAAAAAAACCCAACTGATCCTATTTGGAGTGTAACCACACATAAAATTTTCAGCGTGGTAAGATCCACGGGTAGACCCGCAATCTACAGATTAGATTCAACTGCCTCTCAGCGTGGATTTGTACGCGAACAGTTACAAGTAATTCCTGAAGATACACAATTAACACCACCTTCACTTCTGCAAAAGCATAACACTATAACCCCTACGTCGATTACACTCAAGACAGGTCAATATCACATTTTCACCTGTGTGACCGAGATTACTATTAATTCTATCCACGGTGAATTGTTTTGGATTATTATTCGAATATTGACACATCATTACTGTATTACAGCTTGCACAATGATTGTTCTGTTTTTGTTTCAGTGTCATGATAAAATCAACATCGAGATCAAAATCGCGTTTATTTATTTATTTATTTTTTTTTTGTTGTCAGATCGATGATAACCAACTAATTTTTCTTGACAACATCTTTAATGTTTATATCAGTTATTTCCTCGTTCATTTCGTGATCCATAACAACTCGTTTTAGCTGATTCATTTCTCGCCAAATAAACTAAATTCGACCAATTGATCCTATCATCGACGATATGAATTTTAGTATGATAAATAGGTTATCCCTGAGAAGAATGTATCGTTATAGCGTAACCCAACTTCCACGGTGATTTATCCATATTCAACTCGTTTTCAACGACATTCACATTGACAACAACAACATCATTAACAACAAGTTTTTGTTTTTCATTGGTTCCTGGAATATTGACTTTTATATTCTGTTTTCGAGTATCTGTTGGACGATAACATAATGGAACTTTCAAATCCGGAAATTTTTCCTTGTGTAACTGAAATAATTTCTCCTGAAGTTCATCGCGAACTATCTTTTAACTTGCAACTATTAAATCAGTAGGTTTCCATGATTTCCAAAAATCCTCCATCGGTGTTTCAGGAATTATCTAACGCATTAACTTACACTGAACTCTGTCTGGTTGTAGCCGGATTAACTTCTTAAACTCCTTCAATTCTTCATCGATTGCTCTGTAATCGTCATTTATCTCCTCATAATAATCTACGGATTTTCTCAGCCATTCTTGTGGAGACGATCCAGTAAAAGGTGGAGGTTGACCACGATCACCACACATGATAATCGCAGTATTTCTCGTTAACAACCTTACAGATCTCATTCCAAATAATAATATTAGGAATATGTCTCTCACCCATTCGCTCAGGAGTCCACGTATCTTCCTTTCATCGAAAGAAACTCTAATAAGTACACGAATTAACTCCAGGTTCGTTCATTTCACGAGCTAATCTATGTGTGGGTGTGAGTACGATCATATTGATGGAGTTTGAATAACTCTTACGAAATAATTCAATCACACGTGTTGTTTTACCTGATCCACCACATCCGTTAAGATAAACGGTCTTATGACGAGTTACGGGATCAATACAGATGGAGCCGATGATAATTCTGATAAACCATTATTTTGATAAAATATTGCTTCTGGTTTATAATCAGCAGAAGCAGAGTAATCAAGAATTTGTTCTTGTTTTATCCGCCAACCACTCCAATCAGCATGATCACCGATACCGAATTGTTTCAGTGATTCCAAATATTTTCTGCTGATATCAAATGAATCTGTTGCAACCCAGACTGCGGTATCAGCAAATCGATTAATCATCGATAATAAATTTATCGAAACATAAGCAAGCATCAAAGATCTTAAATGAGTAAACGGCAGTGATTCACCTTTAATATAACTTACAATCGTACCTAATTTAGTTCTATCAGACAAGTAAGCATTTTCTCGATTCACAAATATATTTTTCGATGTTGTATCGGCAATAACAAAATCCAATTCAGCATCATCGATGATTAATCTACAACAATGTCGTTTGTGATCATATGATCCACCTTGAGAGAATTTACCGATTATTATTCATCCTAAATCTTTTGCGGTTTTATTTTCATAATCGGTTATAACGGGAATTTCATCATCGGAATATTTTTTTCTGCGGTGGTAACCAAACTTGTTTTTGAGAATGATATGATATGATACGTTCAGTCAACGTCAGAGAAATCAAAATACCCGAATGAAGCATAAATCTCAACAACACTATTGGAACCCAACATTTTTCTGAAAAAATGTCTTCCAAACAAAACATAAACGATCGGATGTAGATTCCGACTAAACTCAGATGATGTAATTTTAGCAAATCCTGTCATATCAAATTCAGGTAAAGGTCCGTTTATCGAAACACTAACCATTTCATGTGTTGGATGACCAAATCATTTAAACTACGGCGAACATTCTCCGAACCCAAGAAAACATCCTGGATAAGCCGCTACCATGTCAGCCGATACAACATTTTTATGATCGTATTTCGTGTTCCATAAACCTCCATGACCATACTCTATACGGCTACGCTGAATGTCCTCGAGAAATTCCCGTCGTGTTGGCATCCACGCGTTTTTTTTTTGTTTTTTTTTGAGCAGCATGTGCAGCAACCGATGGAACTGTAAAACAAATACCGAGTAAATGTTCAAGATCGTCATTCGAGCACTTCAACGCGAGATTTTTCATTTCGTCGTGGAGATATTCTGTACGGTACATATCTCAATTAGGTCGTACAAACTGGTCATAACATGAATCTTCGGAACTCGAAACCTAACAGAAACAGGATCACTCTTGCTGATATTTCCAATAAAATCAAACATATTTCCGCTGTAGAATTTAACAGTTAGATCTTGTGGAAATATCATTACGTCACTCGTCCACGCATGCGAATTATGTTAGTGTTTTTATTGTTGTTGGAAATTTTAATTTTCTTGCTAACTCAGCAACATCGTCGATGGACGCTCCGGTATCATGAACTGTTTCTGCCCAATGATTTATTATTTTACGTCTCTGTTCTGTAAAATCATTTCCTCGTTTTGATTTTGTAAAATGTTCTGTAAATCGTTCAGCAACACAATTCAGTTTAGAAACTTTCATCGGAAGAAATTTGTCAGTGTCAGTTTTATCATTCAGTGTATATATCGCATAACAACTGCTGTTACAATATATGTTTGTTCGTAATAAGGTCTATCAATTCCAGTCAGTATTCCTGGTTTTGAATTTTTATTTATCGTTACAATACCTCAACTATGACCCTGACGAGAACCGCGAACATGATCACGTTTGTAAAGGATAATCCATGTGTCGTCGTCTGTCGCTATGGAAAATATATTTTCGTGCAGCGTCGAGATAATTAATAATTGTCGCTGCTCGTTTATCATTCATTGTAGCTTCGACAACGCCACCGGCGTCGCGAACAATTCTGAATGTTGACCATACATGAGCTGCGCCATCATCGCGAAATTCTTTCTTGGCTTCATTGAAACGATTGATTAAAGTTTTAGTTGTTAAATCAACCAAAGCTCGCCTTAGTAATTGAGGGGTTATTCTGTCAAGACCGAATCTGGCTTTAGAGGGCTTAATCGCAGGAAATCTCATAAATTCCTCCATATTATAATTAAGCCAAATATATATCTAAATTGAAGATTAATGATATATATAACGATTGCAGCAAACAATAAATGCAAGTGGCTCATGATCTGTTGTTCAATTTCTTGTAACAAAACCTGCGTAAATGAATTCTGTGGTTACCACATGCAAAGTGCTCTTCACGGAAGTATAGGACCAAAACCATGCTTGAAATGTGGTGTTGGGATCAGAGAAAAAACGCAGTTGTGTGTACAATGTGGTGGTAAAAAATACAGAGAGCTGAAACGATATTATGATAAAAAAAAATAAGTCCGATGGCGTCGATAATGAATCTCCCATACAATGCGCCGAAGACAATCTAGCCAGATTTTCCACCTCAACAATACCATAATAATTTACACAAATAATATTATTATATAAAATGAATCAAAATGAATTTGTAACACATCCCATCATCAAGAATTATGGGGCATCTTGTGATGGTGTCATCAGGAACTGTCGATTAAAAAAACCAGTTGGTGTTTTTGATAATACTGGTTATCTCAGATTTAATGCTGGAAAAGAAAGATATTTATCCCACATATTCGTATATGAATGTTTTCATGGACTGATCGAAGATGGACTTGTGATCGATCACATCAATGGCAGGAAACTTGATAATTCTTTGGATAATTTACTAGCTGTTACACAGAGTCAAAATTACAAGTTTGGTTGTACGGGTAAGCACACAATGGTTGGAAGGAGGGTTGTTAAGTCTGTAAATGTAGAGACTGGCGAAGAAATAATATTTCAATCAATGAATACTGCTGGTAAATATTTTGACATTTCCGTGTCTACAGTACAACGTGTCGCCGATAAATATACAAGTTGACTATTCAAAAAAATTTAACCAAAAAATAACATTTTCATATGTTCCTATAGTGTTAGATGACGAATGGAGATAACTCCGTCAAGCAACGACTTCTCCGCTAGAGTAATTAAGTAGTTACCCCGCTTGCAAGTGCGTAATATTATATGACTGCAACAGGACAAAATACGGGTAAGTTATTTTTAGATCTTACCTGTACACAGGTAAAACAGTTGTATATACACAAACCTACGTATATTTTTTAACCTCGCAAATGACATCTTCTGCAGAAAATGTATATGCGATTATCGAATACAGATATTTTATACAGCATATTTTATGAAATGTGTTTGGAAATTGAAATAAACCCACGCTACAGTTTACCATAATTGTGATTTTATTCAGTATAAATGATCGCACATGTAGGTTGTCAGCTATTACAGTACAGGTGACCTCAGCATAAATCACGCGCCGCTTGCGTGTGTACAAATCCAGATGAAACAGGTATACAGACCTACATGTATTTTAACTCCCGACATCTTGTGCAGAATTATCAAATACAGATATTTTATATAGTATATTTTATCAAATGTGTTTGGAAATTGAAAGAAATCCATGCTACATTTTACCATAATTGTGATTTTATTCAGTATACACTGATCGTGTAGTATGTTGTCTGCTTATTCAGCATGGGTGACTATATAATAATTTTTGAAACATATGTTTGTAAGAATTACTCCGTGGCGCAGTGTTAGGCCATTGAATTTTCATGCTGAGGCCTGGGGTTATGTTCCCGTGACAGACGTATCGTCGACGGTGGGGGTACGATGGCAATTTTTCTTAATAATGGGGGTCCCAGCCCCAAGGGATTTCATGTACACCTCTCACCATATCGAACAACATAGTTTTCACTCACCCCGGGGTTTGATTTGGGGGGGGGGGTGTACATGAAATTGAAAAACCTAGACAGTCCTCTGAATCTTTAAAATTTCGTTTCGCATATTTAGGGATTCGCCGGCGGGTATGTTTATGAAACTGGGACCTCCAAGATAAACAGTAGCCTGATTGAGCTCTAAGTCTCACTGAAAGGTATCCCACAAAAGGACGTTCAGAAAGAATGTCGCCAGAATAAAAAACTTAAGGATGCCCCTATACAAGCCATAAGAAAGGCGTCAATGAAGGGACTTTTCCACAACAAATACTGGCAATGAAGGGATCCCGTGGAATGATAACCGCTGATCATTGCTACTGTTTATTTTTGTTTAAAAATATTTTTGTCTATACAGATTCATTTTTATTCTGATTCTGATTATTTTTTACTTTTATTGTGATTCAGATTCAGATTTATTCAGAATTTATTATTATTTTTATTCTTATTCAGACTCAGATTTATTCAGAAATATAATCAGATTCATTTTTTATTTTTATTCTGATTCAGATTCAGATTTATCTGACTTATTTATTTGTTTATTTGTCACGGGAATAGAACCCCAGGCCTTATTATAATTCAGCTTCAGATTTATTCAGAAATATAATCGGATTCATTTTATTTTTATTCTGATTCAGATCACCAAATTCAGATTTATTATTCAGACTTATTTACAAATTAATTAGATTCATTAGATTCAGATTTATCATTATTTTATTCTTATTCTTATTCAGATTCATTTTATTTTATTCTGACTCTGATTCAGATTCAGATTCAGAAAATATTTTTATTTTAAACAAATATTTATTATATAATGAATTCCGAAAATATTCATGCAATTATGTCTGAGTTAAAAAAATTAAATGACGAGGATATAGAATTATTAGAACAAATGGACCCTGATAAAATCATAAATGATTTTGAAGCGCTACACGAACGGATATATGATGGAACATATACAATAGCGGCCGAATATTGATTCATCAAGTTACTTCAACAGGCCATGAAATAATCTCTACTTTATGCCGATGATGATATTCAAAAATTTGTTTCGCTTGCAAATGCAGTCGAAAAGGTTAGATCAGAGTTATCGCTCACGCAAATATGAAACAAAAAAGATTATGAAGAAATTTATGTCTGATCGTGATCGTGATAGTGAAACGATCCATTGTAAAGTCACTGACAAAGTCATTGACGAAAGTCAAGGAGGATTATAAAAGTGACTAAGGTTCAGATTGTACTATCTATTTTCATTCTGATAAGATATAGATTATAGTATTTATATTTATTCTGATTTATTTTTTATTGTTTAGTAAAAAACAAATTCATTATAATATTTATTAATTTAGGTTTTATTCTGATAATAATATTTATTCAGGTTCAGATTCTGATAATAATATTTATTCTGACATATTATATTTATTTTTACTTTTATTTTTTATTCTGATTCTGAATCAGATTATATTATTCATTCTGATTCAGATTCAGATTCTGATTATAATATTTATTCTGATTCAGATTCAGATTCTGAATAAAGTATTTATTCTGATTCAGATTCTGATTCTGATTCAAAGTCAGATTCTGATTCAAATTGAAATTCAGATTCAGATTTATTTTTTTGTTATTTTGTTCGTTATTTCAGAATTTTTTACCACATCGATGACGTCATCGATAATCTTTTTTACAAATTTTGTTAAGACAATAATAACACACCATCAATTGTTTTCCGAGGGTTAGTTCCTTAATCTCTGCAATTATTCGCAATGATTTCGTCATTGATTATATTTATTCGTGTAATTTAATTCGTTGACGATCTACGATCTCACATACAAACTTATTGCTAGAACTTCCTGACGTAGGTCAAGCAAGTGTCCGGCCTGGTCAGTAAGTCTAAAATGCATCCGTGACAACAGCGGATTATGACATTGCAGATAAACCGGATTAACGGGTACTGACACAATTAAAAACCCAGGAGGTACATCGGGGGTAAATGAATATAGGATATATCCCTGTTGTGCTTGTTTGGATTTTTCAGTATCTACATGATAACTTCCAATTATGGCGTCACAAACCAAATTAACCGCGATCGTTGATGTGATGTTGACGATGCCCGGTGATACATGCCGGCCTCCACTGTATGGATCATTGTTATGTCGGAGAATATTCGCTGTTGGGTTTATTTTTCTCCACACGTCGATAATTTTTGGAAAAGTTTCATCAATGATGTCGTTGACGGTTTTTTTCAGTTCAGTACTGTCAAATTCCGGTATTGTAAATTTTACTACATCTGCTTCGGCTATTCCAAAATGTCTAGCAAACAATTCTTTAACATTTACTTCTAGTCGTGGGTGAACAGGTGTTTGATGTTCAGTTTTCAAAGTTACATCCTCGACGATGAGTTTATTTAAATATTCAAGATCTGATGCAACTTGGTTTAGATGTTGTATAGTTTCAATAATCTGTTGTCGCACATAATCGCTGTAATATTGTATCCTACTCGAAAATAAATTTCGAAGATTGTCTATTGTTCGTCCATGTTCGCCTTTAATGTTATTGGAAAAGACCCCATTTCTATCTTCTTGGAACACAAAGATAGGAAGTCCAAATTCAGGAAGTCTTTCACCGGACGACGAGATCAAACTTCGTGTTTCCTCTCCTCGACACCATGGATAAAATCTTCGATATTCTGGAAATTTTAAAAATATTTTTTTGTCAGTGACGAAATCAGATTTGATCGGTTCTGGAGGTCCCTTATAAACAGGTGGTTTTTCTGGCCATCCTAATACAATTCTGATCGATGACTGATAGATATCAACGGAGTAATCCGGCATTGATATTTCTATCGCGGCTGATAATGTTGTTTCATGAACCGTAATAGCGATTTTAGATTCTAGCCCTGTTATAGATTTAATCCTGCGTTGAAATTCATCGTTGATCTGTTATATTTGATAACTGCCGCTGGGAATACCTTCAACTTGCCAATCTGATGTTCCATCAGATTTATTTTTTTTAAGAAAAAAGCAAATGAGTTATTTGCGGGTAACCCACCAAATGATTTCGATCTTATATTTGGCCAACTGTGATATACTCACAATTGTGCTAATGCTATTTCGCTCGCTGGAATTGCCGTTGGAAAGATAATGTCGAATTCAGGATTAGTTGAACTCGTTGATATCATCGTTGTTGTTGGCGGTTTCGTATTAGCGACGATTTGTTGGAGGAGTTTTTGCTGCGTAGTCATTATCATTATTTACTGGATTTTAAATCAGGAACTAAATTGCCTTTATCGGTGTCATAGTAAACTTTAATCATTTCTGAGAATTCCTGATCTGATATTACTCCGTCACTGAGTCCTGATGATATCAGCGATGATAATTTGGCGTGTGCGTTTGTTGCCGCCGATAGCATATTTGATGTTCATGTAATTTATCAGCCGCACACGTAGATATCTTTTTTGCAATTATATTAAGAATACCAGCAATACCGGTTATAACTGCAACACCAATTCCTATTATTGGTGCTATTATATGTGACGCTGACAATGATCTGATTATAGTTGCTGTTGCAGTGACTGCGGCAGAGGCAGAATAAACAATTATTTCTGTAATAACGATACGTGTACGGTATTTTTTTTAATTTTTATTGTGTACTCGTCAATAATAATTTTTAGTTGGGTCTGTAACAAACACGCTTGCTCGTATCTGTATTTGTTTACAATATTCAAATCTGACGTCGATGACAAAGTCATTGGTGAAATCATATACTCTAAAGTATTAAGTAATCAATTGAGGTGTTTCAGCGACAAATTCTAGACGGTTAATTTTTTTATCAGATGGTTCCAGTACAAATATTTCTTCGTCATTTTTATTTAATACAAAGACACAGTTCCAGAAAAAGCATCGATTGAATGACGCATAGATACGTGGTAAATATACTAAATTTTGCACCGCTGAACACAGACCGTCTATACACACCAGTGACTTTCGCGGGATGTTTGATAGTGTTATTTTGCTGTGACCATGTTAATGATCCTGATGTGCTGTGTATATGATATTTTGAATCTGCTTGTGAGGAATTTTAATCAGATTAGTTTTTTGAACGATATCAGGAATTCCACTGACAATATCTTCTAGTTTTGTGTTAATTTCAGAGAGTTTTGTGTCGACAACCTTTGGACTTCCAAAGAAATCATCTGCGATTTTATTAAGTTTTTGAAAATTTCTGCGAGTATTTAAAAACATTTACGTGAACGTCATACTCGGGTCGTAGTGTATTTAATTTGTCATTGATTGTAGTATCTTTATCATCCACATATTTCTCTGTTGCGGCATCTTCATCACCTGTTGGTTCTCTTAAAACAATGATTTTATTTCCATTCATGCTGAGTACATCTGTCATTGTATCACCAGTGGATTTTAAACGATCGGCAACGCTATATTTAATTTCATCCCTGATAGTTATAAATTATATATTTGAGTCTCTGATTCTACCACCGTCAGTAAATACTGGAATATTATCCGTGGTAGTTCCGAGAACTCTACGAATTATGTCGATCCACTTAATATTACTCGTTTTTAGAACACCTTATCTATCTTGGAAAACAACAACTTCATCTCGGTCAACTCCAGAAAGATTCATAATCCAGCAAGTTCACCTTTTGTAGCGAATATCGAAAAGTCGATATCTTCTTTCTTCTTGTCTTTGATGGAGGATCTTCCATACATATCAACCATTATACGATTAGTGATTATTTAAAACAGAACTCATATACACGCTTACAACTTTATGAGGTGCATCGGAAGATTCTGAAATAGCATCGAGTACAGCAAGTGATTTACGGCCACATATTGGTGGATCAGTTATTGTCTGTGTTGGTAATGTTGAATACCATACGGGAGTTTGCGAGGCGATTTTATCACTGTTGACGTATTTAAAAAATTCTTTCGGTGGTGGTAGTCCGTACGAATCGAAATAAACAATTTTACGTGGATCAATCGCGTATGCAACCCAATGAGTACCTGGACCAGAACTTCTATCGAGATTGATGATACCGGTCTCAACACGATTTAGTTGATTTGGTAACTGATCACGCATAAAAAACACCTCTGAAGTATTTTTTTATATTTAATCGCGCAGCAGCATCAAGTAAATCAAAATTGGACATGGGAAGTATCAACGAAATGTCCCGGCAAGTCTTAGACATTTTCCGTACCATGAACGAGGAGTTCCTGGTAGTCTTTTTTTGGAAGTTTTTATTCCTTTTCCTGTTGCTTTCTTTAATGCCATTCCAGCAGCAGTTCCAACAGCACCTAACGCGGCAGCTTTTGCAACAGCTGGAGCTGCAGCGGCTATCAACGCTGAAATAGCTGCGAGAAGTGGAAATATACCACCCGTCTTGGCAATATCGCTAATGGCACCCGCAGACAAATCAAGTCGTACGCCAGTATCAGATCGTTTGGCGTCATTGAAATGCTTGAGTTGACGTTCTGTCAGTGATAGTTTCTTTGAGATCTGTGTTGATTTCAGTAATATTTTTATTCCAGAATTCTTTCTTGATACTGATTGTAGCTGTTTAATCTGACCAGGAGTCAGAGCAACATTAGCGTTATGATATGACATTATAATATCATGAGCTATTTAATAACATGGTTTCCGCTATGGCATCAATGACTCTCATTCGTCCACCAACACCTTCAAGCAATATTGTTTTATCGCTGAGTATAACAGCGATTGCTCTGTAATTAGCGATAGCTCCTCTTGTTACACGAGCTCGAGAATGTACATCAACGACAGACTGCCTAACTAAATCCAAACGTTCAAGTGAGAAATAGTAGATCGGATACAGCGTTGTAAAATCTAGTTATGATATTTGTAGACCAGAATCAATATTTTGATTGCGTCCCTTGAATGTCATCAAACGATGATATGCACGTGCAACATGATTGAGATCAAAATTCAATAATATATCCTGAGATGGTTCTTGATGTCCATTTATTCTAAAAGAAACTTCAGAAACACCGAGTCTATCAAATATCATTGTACTTCGTGTTTGTGAGTTTACTCGTGCAGCATCTTGGAAAGCAACAAATATATGTCGCGCTGCAGAGACACCTTGCTGTGATGCTATCTGCCATGTGAATAAACCATTAATGGTGCTTTGAATACTATCTGTAGTTGTTGTCAGCCATGATAATGTCGATTTACCGCCTTGATCCATAAAAGAAAGCAACCGTTGTTCTTAGGTTTTGTTGGAGTTATTGTTGGCATCCACAACGAAGGTTTTGTCAGTATTACTTTACCAGCATCACCATCAGGTCGCCAGATTGCATCATCGTCGGTAGCTTTTCTTACAAGTACAACTGTATGCTTGGCTCCAAAAATGACCTTTCTGACATTTCTGCAAAATCCAAAAATATGTGATAGTGGAATTGCACATGAATATCTTCTATTACCATCTTTCAGCATTGATCGACGTGTTCTAAATCCTCAATTAAAATCTTCATCGATATTAATAATCATATTTTGCACATCCACGTCGGCGTTTCTGGCAAAGTTTCTTGGGCGTCTTATTTCATACGTCTGTATTCAGAGTGATCAGAAGTATCCATCACAAACATCACTGATGAACCAGCTGATCTTGAATAATCATCGCTGTATCTTACTAGACCCAAAATCGTCGTAGCAACGTCGATGTCTTTCTGAATTGATTCAATATTTCTTCCGTCGATAATGTACGTAGCACTGTCAAACAACGCCACAATGCCATTAATAACAAAACCAACACTAATACCAGCGTCATATTCAGTATTATCTGTTTTCAAAATTTCACCTACTACTTCAATAATTGCTTCAGCGGGTAAGAAATATCTACTTGTATCCTGAATTTGTAATTCGATTCTTCCACGCTGATTTGGCTGTTGTGCATCATAAAAATAATACTGATAATCACGTATTGATTCATCTTTGAGAACTGGTGTGTCCATGTCGAGTGCGGGATCAGATACACGCTTGAACATTTTATTATATTTGTTATCATCTAACACGAAGACCCCTCCTGCTATCAGACTAGCAGTTATATTATTTTCCTTTTCTGATATGGGTATATCAGCCAACTCTGCTTGTTTTTGATTCGCAGCTTGACTTATTATTTGACTAACATTTGCAGGCATAACGTCTGTACTGGGTAATTTTACTGGCTGAGGTTTTACTGGTTGAGGTTTTCGTCGTATTAATCGTGCTAGTCTATCCTTGATTGCCGAAAATGCTTTACCGGCAATATCACCAACAGCACCAATACCTTTATCACGAACATCAATAGCTTTCATTCCCAGTCGCTTTGCAATTAATATTGCTTTTGGAGCTATCCTTCTGAATAGACCCCGAACAATATCACCTAGTTCATCCCCGTAGTATGCTTTATATGTAGGTAATCATGAATTTATCACCCTGACCATGGTCGGTCCTCGGTGAGCATTATGTATGAGCATCTTATTTTCTTGTCACCGATCAAATTATATACCCTTAATCATTGTGGTAATTATCGGCGATTTCATCAATGAGGGATCGATAAACATTAATATCCATGATACCGCCCGTAAATATTCTCTGACAAATATCATCTGCTTCATTAATTATTTCTGGGGAATTATTACCAGCTCGTTTTCCTCCAGTGAGGATTTCTAATCGTTCAACATCGGCAAGGACATTGCTGGGACATCGAGTAATAAGACCACTTCCTTGAGAAGCAATACCACTTCCAGTTGCACCGGGGTCAGGTGATGGTTGTCTCTTTCGTTAAGATCTCGGTTCTTTTGGTGAACGTAATTCCAAATCTTCTTCTTCTTTTTGTTTCCTTGCTCGTTCAACCTTCTTAAGTTTCGACTTTATTTCTTTTCCTTTTCGTTTTCTTGATTGTTTAGCGTCTTCAAGTTTCGACTTTATTTCTTCTCTTTGTTCTCTTGCTTGTTTTATTTGTTCAATATACTCATCTAATGTCCGGTTTAAAATATCAAACTGATTTTTATCTCTCTCAATTCTGATTTGCGGAGTATAAGTAGCTATGCGATATACATCCCTAATCCAATCGACAGGTTTCATAGTTTTAACATATTCGGGTTTTACATATTTTCTCTTTCATAATATCCATACGCGGCAATATCCATTATTTGGGTTTTGTCCCTGATAGCGGCAATACCTTCAGGCGTGAATTTATCTGTGATGCTGGTTCTAATTCTTGGAAAAGGTTTTTGCTGAACATCAGGTGGTGGCTGAGGAGGTTGTCAGGGTGGTGGTTGAGCTGCTTGAAGACGCCCAGCAATATCAACAGGCAATGCCTCAAGAGCTTTTTGTGTTGCCTCAGTTGCTTTAACAATTTTTTTTTGTTGGTTCGACAATTGGTTTAAATAACCGTTCTGTAACCTCTGCAAATTCCACTTGACACTCCTGACGCTCTTGTAGTTGTTGCTTGAAAGAATCACGGACTGGGAGATATTTCTTAATTGCCTCTAGTCGCTGTCGAGCTAGTTTAGCTGCATGAGATTCCATTATTGATATAGTAATGATTTAATTACACTACACCCACACAGCAGCAGGGAGGGTGATTAATTCTCTTGATGAGTACCCGACGAGTAAATGATTAGCTACGAAAATTGCACCAAAAGAAAATAATTGGGAAATAAATTCCAAACGTCAGCAACAAAAGATTTGCTAGTAAAATCAGGAAAATTATCGAAGAGCTAAAGGGGTTGGTTGGAGTATATTAGCGTATTTTTATATATTTCGTAGTTTTCCGCAGGAAGCTTTATTTTTGGAATTCCAGGGTACCCCAATTAGAGTCTGTTCACCCTCCCTGCTGCTAGAATACCCTCTATGAATGTACCGTTCCTATTCTTTCTGCTTGATACAATATTATGAATTTGAAACTGTGTTCTGATGAGTGCTGGCTTAGTAACAATATCAAATGGAATACATACAGGCCCTGTGGAGACTTTCATATAAATATATGTCACTTATTTTGGTGAATTCTGTGCTCAGAGAATCCTGCTACCTCTAAAAGGTAATATATATATATATATATATATGAAAAGTTCAGAATACTAGTGATCTGTACAACAAAGTTCTTTATAAGTGAACAGTGCGTCAGTACATGTGATGAAAGTACTCCACGTGCATTTCTTCACATTTTCTCAATCTGCTTACCGAATTATAAAATGCCTAGTTACAGTCTCTTCTGAGTACTTTGTTCTTACATTGGAAAACTGAATTTAAAACCGCATGACAGCTTTCAAACCATCTGCCCGTCAGCGAGCCCTGGCTAGCGAGATTCAACCAAACATTACATGACAGCTTTCAAACCATCTGCCCGTCAGCGAGCCCTGGCTAGCGAGATTCAACCAAACATTACATCATCTGCCCGTCAGCGAGTCCTGGATAGCAGGATTCAAGCAAAAATCACTTAGAACTGAATTTGTATTGTGTGGAGGATGTGGCAAAGTTTAGATGATGTGCTTCTTTAGAAAGTCTGTCAGAACGGCGGATTTATGCACCGGTACGTTATCGTGGATTCGACGGATTAATCTGGTACCGATGCGCGGACTGTGCTTCTGCTCGTTTTATTCGATCCAGAACTTATTTTGATTCTCTTGAGTAGTGTGAAAAAGAAATCCCTGTTTCATCGACTGTGACAATTTCATTCATATATCTCAGGCCACTTTTTTCACATTTAGCAAATAGCTGCTTGGTGATTTCAAACCGATTCTGTTTTTCATCAGCCGTTAGTTAACACCCGCGAGACCCATCTTTTATTGCATTTATGAGCTATGCGTGATTTGTGATTATTCTAAAAAAGCTGAAAAGTTATTGCCCGTGGTAATAAAAATATCTTTCAGCAAGTATCGAAAATCTGTATCAATTGCCTGCTTCACAGCATCCACATTTCGCTCACCAATTGTAGATACCTGTCTTCCAGGATGTGGATCGTCTTCTTTGGATTAGCGACCATCTTTGAAATGATGAAAACTGCAGCAGCACTTTTAGCATATGACACAAAATTACATAAATACACTTTATCTAAATTGGCCTTGATATCAGTGTGAGACAATCCTAACACTCCCTGATTTTGCAATATGCTATTATTTCAGTAACGGAATTGTTCTCCTCATTCTCTAGCATTCCTCAACACAATCTGACATTGACATTTAATGACAATGACAATAACGACAAATTCGATATTGCACTCAGGTTACAATACGCAACATATGAGGTAAAATGTTAGTATCTCACACTGCATGCGTGTACATCAGCCATGGAAGATATGATGTGTATTGACAGTCATTCCAATTTAACTCAGATTGACAGGGATGTCACAATCAATACTCCAATAGAAAACAAAAAAGTACAAACTTAAATACGTGGATATGGATATAATTTTATAGACGTGATCTAAGTGACATTAACTAGAATACAAATTGATCCGTCGTTTTACATTTAATCTGACGGTCAAGAGTCAAAGTAAGATTTTGTTTTCTTTTGTTCAGAAAAGGTACATAGCTTTTCTGGCTTGATTAATTGGAATTTTAAATCCCAATAAATATCTACCATTATGTGAAATAATCTTAAATCCCAATAAATATCTTCCATTATTCATTAGGATCAATACTTAATATTTATCATATCTGACAGTTTCAAGCTATTATCTCCTAATTTGAAATTCACATTTTGTCTATTTATAAGTGTCTGAATTATTTTAACTTTCGTTTTGCTTATATTAATGACAAGATTTAAGTTTTTTCCGCAAATTAAAAAATACGTCAAAATTATTTTGAATACATCTTAGATTATCTAGCATTTTTGCTTCATATCAAACACGTACTTTTGCAGGTGTCCGGTTGGTTCCGAGTAAAGACCATTTTTAATAATGTTATTCTGGCTATCGATGGATGTTAAATTTATTGACGGTTCAAAGAAACAAAAACGTTGTAACAAAATGTTTAGAACTTTTTGAAAACCCTTCGCACTCATATGTCAGTTAAGAGGGTCTCTTGTAGATTGGGATTTAAGATAGGTATAGGTAGATAGATCAAGAGAGAGAGAGAGAGAGAGAGAGAGAGAGAGAGAGTACGTATATGTAGGTTCCATACGCACATCATATTCGTTGTTCTGCCAGGATCTTTTCTCTTCGTTCCATGTCATGCAGGAGGCGGTTATTGTAGATAAATAGAATGGACAAGTAACTGCGTCTCTCGTACTGCAGTTCAAATTTTCCTCCATAGCTACTGTATTGTAATCCGCTCCGTTTGCAGCCAGTGTGCTATTTTGAACTCCAGCCTGTTTCGTTCCAGAACTGCTTTTTAAAGGAGAATCTGAAAACCATACACTCAGGTATATATATATATGAGCAATTTTTCAGATAATACCTTGTTCTAAAAAATGTGTACTGGGTGTTTCTCCGTCGTTTAATGAGTGTAGCCTGAGCGCATCAGTCATAAGATAATAAAAAAATATTTACACACGTAGTTGTTATCAACATTTGAAACAGGTTATTTTGCGAATGATGGATATATGGTACGATTATATATATATATATATATATATATATATATATATATATATATATATATATATATATGATCATGGTTAAATGATCATGGTATTTATCGATGTGTAAATTTACCTAATCACTCACAAAGTGAATAACGTTCGAAGGAGTTTATCTTAACTTTGTGAGTGATTAGGTAAAATTTACACATCGATAAATACCCAACCATGATCATTTAATCCTTATAATTCCAATTTGCTTCCTTTCTAGCATCAGATCGGAAGATTTAATCAACAAAACATTTACATGTATGTACATCGAAGTTTTCTTTCATTAGCCTCTTAACTGCGATAGAATACATAGCCCTATCTTCGCTAGCCAAGATGCATCGATTCTTTATACAGTGATACGGGGTACAATGTCATAGCGGGTCATGGCAGTGATATATTGTTATGGTCATTATTTTAATATATAAAAAATGGTTGTTGCGGTTAAACCAGGAATTTTCCTTTCTTTCGAAAATCATGCTTGCGCATGGCACGTGTTGTTATAGCAACGTCGTTGTTACTTTCTACGCTTTTCATCTTTCAAAAGCAAAATAGTGTCCAGTTTTAGAGAGATCCTTTGGTTGACATATGACCCTGACCTTTAATAACCGCTGCTGTAACATGTTGTCGAGGTAAAATGCAATAACTTCCGAAGACTGGCTTCTAAAGCCTGCCATATGCCTTCTTCGGCAAAAGAGGTGAATGTTGGGGTGCAGGAAGGTCTGTGCAATTACATTGTTTAAACTTTGAATGGTCGATTTTAATCTGTGGCTTGTCATTTTTGATCGGAAATCACAGGAGTGGGTGGGTGGGAGCTTGTTGTTATTATTATTAGGGTGTAAGGCGTTGATATAGATAAAATTTCAGATCAAATGATCTGGAAACAGGGGAAAAATGTAGTCCGCAGAATTTATCGGTGTGTAAAATATCACGCGACCGTTTACATCCAATCAAAACGTATAAAATGTAGTCAATTCATAAAAATTGGAATTATATATATATATATATATATATATATATATATATATATATATATATATATATATATAACAAAGATTAAACTATAAGGAATCACTTGTGAACAGAGGCAGTTTAGTCTTTGAATGAGTGACGATAATAATAATTATATCACAAGAATGATGACTAAAATGATGGATTAATGACTGAAACGTCTCATCGTTTTGTCTATACATCTATATTTAAAGGTGTCAAAATGCCGGAATCAACTGAATAAATGACATACCTCTCGTTTCTGCCTTGATCGCCATATAAGTCACTCCCAGGTGTCCATGTAAGCGAGAAGAACTAACGCAAACTTTCCAGTCATTGTACTCTGTGGCTTCGTCTTGAACATCATAGGAAATCAACGTCGGGTTGCTCCTTCTACTGAGGTAAACTTTATACGCCACTATCCGATCATCTGTTGGCTTTAGAAGTGTACAAAAAGTGTCAAAGGAGGACCTTGTAAAGTATTTTATGTAGGAAATGAAGCCAGACGCATCTTCTAAAGATCTGCTGGGGATGACCAATCGTGACTTCGGACTTTGAACGATCTGCCTGAAGGTTATAGATGCTTTCACTGGTGGAACAATGTGAAAACGAGCTGTTTCTGATGTCAGGAACCTGGAGTTTCCATCGGGATCATTTTTATAAACACTTTCGAATGGCCTGGTGGATGTATGCTGAAGGAGAATACAAAATAAATTTATACTAAATCTAAATATGACACATTATTCACTGACATCATGGAGTCGCCAGATCTCTGTGACGCCCTCCCTCATCATGCTCATCACTGCAAAGCTCTGCTATTTGAATACGGCATCATCAGGCTTTCTCTATCTTGAGTTAATGGCAATTAGTCATCTGAATTCAAAATGGTTTTCGCACCTTAATTTCAAATACCAAAAAACTCTAACGCATCAAATTGAAAACATTTAGCGAAGAAAGAAAAAGAGCACGGGTACGCGAAAATTAAAAGAAAACACAGTCCTTACGTAACACATATCTGTTCTCATTACATAGCTTTTTTCAGTGATATACCTTTTAGTAGAGAGAAAAGCTGATCATGTCAAATAACAATCATGCTTTTTATGAAGGTTTTTCATTTTTAGCACATGAATAAACTTATAGATATTTAAACCTACTTTTTTGTGTTCATAATTATAAATAGCGTTTGGATGGAAGAGTTTGACTACTGCATTAATCATACTGGTTGTCTTTCAATCTCGTCGTCTAGTTCAGCCCGATTCTAGCGTGGCATCGCGAGATCTCCTCTGTAAAAGGGTCCGGTATAATACCACGCTCATCATAGCGGATGCTCTTTCAGAATATGTTGTTATCAAATAAATGTTTTGCACCAGGGTCATCTAAACCTTAGTACATCATTCCCCCCCCCCAATGGTCCACAAGGACTTTGACTGTATCATGTCTTTAATCTCCTTTCATAGATTGAAATCTAATCGAAACAATTGTAATAGATCCAAACAGTGTATGACTCCTCAGGTGCGCTTCATTGTTATATCACTGGCACAGTGTTACGTGTTACGCGTGCCACCTTGCATCGCCGTCAGACTATGCTCCATTATCTTGTGAACAGAATTCCTGACCTTTTCCTCCTCCGTGTTTGGCAAACTCTTCCAGTTCTACCTTACAACCATTTAAAGAAAAGATTGTAGCAAGTGCAACCTGAGCTGAGTGTCATGCATTTTTCTAAGGCGCATTGCTTTCGCGAAGTCGCATATTTGCCACCAATTTTAAGGTATTTTTCCGTTTGTATTAGCGTCCTCAAGGGAGTTAACCCACATTGAAGATTCTTGCAAAATGCTACGAAGACACTTCTAAATATCTCTAATCTTTTCTGCAGATACTTTCTTTGATTATTTATTCCAGATATTCTGTTTAAGTTTTAAAGGATCTGATTAAACTATATGAACATATTTTGTGAAACAGACGCCAACGCAGCGGACGTGTCTCAATCAGTCGGTAAAAGTGTCAACGTTTACGCGAAATATGACTAGATTAATAAAAACCATGTCGGGGTTTTCGCCGAGACAAGGAAATCCAGCCTCGTGGAGAGACAGCTAATATTACCCCGCGACTGTGATTTCTTTGTCTGATACAGACACCAAAATATATAATTTATCTCACCCAACACCCAACATTTTCCATGCAAATTAAAAAACTGCATTTTTGCATTCTTGTTAGCATATTCAATATATACAGTAGTAATCAGGTACTATTACTGCCTCTTTCTTTTATACAGGTCATCAGGTCTATTTGTGTTTTATGAAAATCTAAATAATTATCTAAGTGGACTGTAGCTATACATGCCGCTCTTGGAAACGAAACAAGAAAAAAATTATAATTGTTACGTGTTGCAAATATTGTATCGTGGGCGTCACAAGCCACATTTGTAAACGCACACTAATACGAATATGTTAATAAAGACAGTAGGGTGACAAGGAGACTCTAAGTACCCAAGTGCTATCCATGAGAAAAAAGAAACATAAAATTATTTGATATTAATGCTGTTTTATCACATTTAATCAATGGATGTCGTAAAAATAACAATATAAAATTAATATATTTTATAAGGATAACTTTCAACCTACATCAGTTCTAATTTGGAAAAAAAAAATGTTATGGTATCAATGGTATGATAAAGTTCACAGCTCTAACAAAGTGTGTAACAACTGGGGAGATTTCTAGTTCGTTATTTGCTTGGCAATTTATATTTTTTGTCCTAGAAATATGACAAGTGTTGCTATACCTAGTGTAATGATACGCTAAATGGAAATCTACTTGCGAAATAGAGTGTGGATTGCCGTCTGAACCACTCCGGCTGGTAAGTGCATGAGTTTTCATTTGTAATTGCATTATATGTTTGATTCAGCTGGGGCAGAATAGGGAAGTTCTAAAAAGGTTGAAGAACGTAGTTCGACGTAACACGTGTCTGGCTGTTGCCGGCTTTGTAGCAGCTCTTGTGTGATTTTGGGCTTTTGTAGCCAGTGATATGTATAGTCATTGTGTTTGGCACAGTTATTGTTTTGTTGTTGTTGTTTCTGTTGGTTTCTATAGTTCGTTCGACACAGCAATGCGAATTTCTGATATTTGTAACTCGGTAAAATTTCAGGTCAGCGTCATTAAATGTAGCTAAAGGTATATGTTTCGTTTAATATAATCCATGTGAAGGAACGAATATAGCATAATATCAAATAGCTCGACTTGGTGCGCGCGCGCGCGCGCGCGCGCGTGTGTGTGTGTGTGTGTGTGTGTGTCTGTCTCAAAATATGTTGTCTGGTGTGTTATCAAAGTTGGAGAGACCTTAAATTGATTCATAAGTGAAGTTCTTTTTGTTATGTAACAAGCCAGACGGGTTTCTTGACAGAGCGATGTCAAAGCATGGCGTGAATCCCGCTAGAAGTCATGTTTCTCCTGATTCCAAAAGACTTCCAGACAACTACTGATGTAAACTGGAATTTCCAAAGCGTCCAAATTGTAAATAATTTTCTCTAACTAATGCATGGTCACAGATCTTACAACTTCCCAGTTGCCTATCAACCTCACAACTGCATGGTTTTTCCCCATTAACTTTCAGTAACGTACGGCCCGTATTTCACGCCGTAAAACTACACAACTCAACCACCCAATACAGGGAACTATTTTTACTACACCTACGGCCAGTCAAATCATGATTTTAAGCCACATTTTGCCTGTAACTCTACACCATATTTTCCACCATAGCAATAAAAAACGGCAGCTGCCGACGACGGAACAGTCCCTTTTCGTTTATTCAGTCGTATAATTTACCAGTCTCTAATCCTAAATACTGCACCTGTTGTCACACAATTAATTTACGCAATTAGATTTTAGTAGGGACTACTGAGTGACAGGAACACTCATACGAATCTGACCTGAGTCCACCAAAAGTAAACTATGATATCATGAAGTCTCACTAACACTTTACTCCGCGACGTTTGACCCTAGTAATTAGTTAATTGTTCGGTCTGAGGACTATGTTACCAGCAACCGAACTCCCATAATCAAACAAGTAATCACAACAATCTAAGAAATCCTTAAAATGGATTAGTATAAATAAATGCGCATACTCCAAATCTATTACAGTTATCTATCTATTGTTGTTCTTGTTTCATTTTATAACAACTACGACAAGTACAGGAGAAGACAATAAGGGATTTTCCTTTAAAAGTAATTCCTAACGCGTGGGCGCCATAACTGAAACGACCTTACTGAGACAACCAGACTGAGATAAGAAAAGTAAGGTTAGCAAATCAGGTAGATGTCTCTGTCACATCGGTTAGAAAACGCCTTCTCACTCATGGGGCAGAGAAATCTATAAATTATAACATTTTTTGTTTTCTTGAATTTTTGTTTCTTTTCTAGGAGCAGCACATACAGCTAGATTCTATTTAGATAATTATTCAGATTTTCAAAAATGTGTACAAAACCTGATGACCTTTATATAAAAAATGAGTGTGAACAATAGTAATTGATGAATACTGTGTTTTGAATATGCTAATTATATTGCAAAAGTGCACGTTTATTTTAACTAAAATGGATGAGAAAAATAATCTGTGTCGGTGTTTGTACCAAGACAAGGAAATCCAAGTCTCGAGGTTACATTTGTTTTGTTTTCTTTTTTTTTTCTCCCTCGGCAGAGCCTCGTGGTTAGACAAATAACGTAATCCCTTGACTGGGATTTCCTTGTCTCGGTGCAAATCTCAGCATAGATTCTGTTAATCATGACGAGATGATACGGTACGATGATCAAATCACATTTCCAAGAATTTGGACGATCTTCGCTGTGACATTCTAATGACACTGAAGTTTGCTGTTGTTTTCTTTCCTTTTTATTTATTGGTGTGGTCCCTCTCAGAGTTTTCATCATTTGAGGGACCCCTAGGCCGAAAGATCTCTTTCTTTTTTAGAGGATCTTCGTTTATCGGTGGAGATCTTACGCAACCACGTGGGAGATCTCACGCAACCACGTGGGAGATCTGCTTGAATACACTAACAGCATCTTTGGGTCGAAATTGGAAATGATGCATTACAGTAGTATTTGGTTCACTCCAACGTCTTGAAACATTAAAATCGAATGCATCAGCATATGTCGATGTGGTTCAGTTAGAACGAGTCACCGATAATAGGGAATGGGAGTCTGGATAAACGAATTTTAATAATAAAAATATGTACGTTCGCGAGACATATAAATCATGCAAATAGAACTATTCATCCATGCAAGTAAATATGGCTTGAGTAAACTTGATTTGTTTATAAGAATCTGCATGTTCCGGGATGAAATGGGAGCTATTGAGTATAGAGGATTGAAATTTGGATTACCGAGTTTCGATTATAGCCTAGTTATCTAGTTCAGGGAAAATACGTAAGGTTTAAATGGTCCGAATTGCTGATAACGGTGTATGAGATTCAGATAAACTAAAATTCACTATAAGAGAGAGACACGCATACACACATATAAATTCTTACCGATAATATAAGTTTGCCACGGACGTCACCTTCAATCTCATTTACAGTGACATTTGTTGAAAAGGCCGATAAAACAGTGCCTGCGATGAATTTAGCATTTTCGTCTCTAACTCTGTGATTGACTATGTCACTCCCGAAGCTTCTCGTTATGTGTGTCGCAGTCTGTATGTGCGCACTTAATATGGATGTAATATTCTCCAAAAGTTCTTTAATTCGGCCAACCTAATGATTAAAAGATATTTAAACTTTAGACGTAGAGACAACATGTACATAATTCGTGAACACAATATTATATATATATATATATATATATATATATATATATATATATATATATATATATATATATATATATATATATATATATATACCTTAAAATAATTATAATTGGTGCCAGTAAATAATTCTAATGCAGTTCTGTTTTGAATTGGCTAGTGGATAAATGTTTGAAAGCTGTTTCCGTGTATGATCGACCTTGCTGGTGGCAGCTTCAGATTACGTTGAGAGAAATTGTAGCCTGGCCTAATTTGCCAATCAAAAGAGACATTATCAAACTAATAAATTTTTAAGGCTGAAATAACTTATTCAGCAGGACCAATTTATCTAATACATCTTACCCAAAAGTATTTACGACGATGATTTAATTTCAGGTGGCTGTAATTATAATTTCCTTTCTTGATAGATTCTTATTTGTTTGTAGCAGTTAGAAAAGAATGACGAGGTTCAGGTATTGAACAGTAGTCTTAACTTTTAATCAGACTTTCTCAACAAAATAAATTTGATATAAATTTCAGTATAGATTGACGGCAACTAAATGCAAGCAAAATGTCATTAAAATCTGGATACCACAATAAGTAACAACCATGACACAAAATTCCGAAATCAGTCAAGTTTTATGTATATATATATATAAAAGTCTCGTTTCCTGTTAATGACAAATTTATACATTTCGTGGTATATCTTTGATACAGCGAACATACTATACATATATTCTGTATCTATTGCTTTTATAATGGCTGTGGTTATTATGAAAGTGCATGAAATGTTGAATACGTTTAAACAACCAAAGCAGTTGGTAGGACCGGTACTCGGTAGAGCATCAGACAGGTAATTTACGGGTCACAGGATTGGTTGTGACCTTTGCTATCTATATGTAATTAAATTACTTGTTTGTTAGTTTTAAATTTATTTTATTTTTATTTTATTCCATTACATAATATTGTAATGATAATTTTATCTACTGGATTTGATTTATTTAGAAATTCAGTTCAGTTCTGTTTGACCTGATAAACAACCAGTAGTTGAAACATTGTATCTAATTGCTGAATTTGATTCAGAAATCAGTAAGGCATTTAGTAAACTACATTTTTAAAAATTTTTTTTTATTCATTCTAAGAGTAAAATTCATTTAGTGCAATCAAGGCCAATACAGGAGTACGTGACAAATAACATTTGTTGATTTTCCCAGTGGGATTAATTTTTTACCCCCATCCGGGAATCTGTTTGGCGTTTTAGTTGGGCTTATAACTCATGTTATCATAAGAATCAGTTCAGTTGTATTTTAAACCATTTGAAGCTCAAAGGTGTTTTGTTGTGACCAGTTTGAGTAGAATTTTTATTTTTTGGAATCAGTACTTTATTTACTGTGGAATACAAGTGCTCTTAAATGATTCTTGGACAAAGGCATTTATTGAAAATTATTCGGAATTGCAAACAGGAATATTATTCTTTGTGATTCAGCAAGGAACTGTTGCCACGGCAACACTTTGAAGGTTGCGGCATACGTCATCGCCTTCCATCTTGGAATTTCATCGCGACTCGAACTGTCATTCATTTAGGACTTTTCATTGATAGTACTTCCATATTTTAATTCTTGGATTAATTTTGGATTTGATTCGTAAACCGTAAGTCCTTTTCTTATTATTACCTTGTTTTTGTAGGGAAATAAACTATTTGTAAAATTTTACAAAGCTTGTCTTCACTCTTTTCTTGTTATTTTTGTACGAGCCTAGACACGTAACAAAGAAAATTGGGGGCTCGTCCGGGATATGTGAATGTTGGCTAAAATATTTCAGAATTTTTTTTTTTTTTGAAATATAAATTCCCCTCGTTTTCAGAATTTTTTAAATCCCAAGTAGTATTTCACATTTTGTTTGAAATCTTTAGTGAAATAAACAGACGTTTTCCACAATGTCATCAAAAGTGGAGATCTTTCTTTCAAATCCTATTCAGTAGCAGTTGGATTGTCTGAAAAAGCTGAATTGCTTGAATTTGCCAGAAAATATGATCTTTCTGAGGCAAAAGCTTCTTTAACGAAGCAAGAAATAACATTTTGGTCCAGTATTTGGTAGAAAAGAAAGTTTTGGATAAAAGTGTTCTGGTTTCGATCAGTAAGTCTGTATCAGACTATGACATAAAAGTAAAGGAATTAAAATTAAAATACAAGATGGAATTAGTGTTGAGAAAGCTGGAACGTCAGAAAGATAAAGAGTAAAAACAAACGCAATTGCAATTGGAGAAATAAAAAGAACAAATGCATTTAAACAAAGAGGAAAACAAATGCAAATGCAAATGCAGTTTCAGAAAGAAGAGAAATAAATGCAGTTAGAGATAAGAAAGGTTCAGTTTCAGATAGGAAAAGATACAAATGGAAAGAGAAAAGGAAGTAAGACAAATGCAGTTTCAGAAAGAGAAAGATGAAAGACAACTACAATTTGAGAAAGAAAAGCAAGATAGATTAATGCAAATGCAAATGCAAAGGGAAAAGGAAGAAAGGGAATTTCAACTTCGGTTAAAAGAATTAGAGGTCGTAAATGGAAAACACTCCTCTACTTTTGATGTTTTAATAAATATCAAGTTAGTACCCCCTTTTCTGGCCAAAGAAGTAGACAAATATTTTCCTCGTTTTCAAAAAAATTTCTGAAAGTTTGAAGTGGAAAAGAGAGTATTGGACTCTATTATTACAATGTGTACTTACTGGTAAAGCTAGTGATATTTACATTTCACTGTCACTAGAGCAGAGTCTTGACTATGATGTGGTTAAGGACTATATCTTAAAGGGTTATGAGTTAGTCCCTGAGGCTTATCGGCAAACATTCAGGAACTATAAAAAAAGAAGCTGGACAAACTCATGTCGAATTTGCAAGAGAAAAAGAGCAGTTATTTGATAGATGGTGCTTAGCCAAGAAAGTTAATCAAGAGTATGAAAGTCTCAAACAACTTGTATTACTTGAAGAGTTCAAGAACTGTGTCCATATTGACATTAAGACTTATCTTGACGAGCATAAGATCGAAACCTTGAAAACTGCTGCTCGTGCTGCTGACGAGAATTTCTTAACTCATAAAGTTCCTTTTGTAGGCAAATCTTCCACTCAGCAATCTTCTCGTCAAAAGGTATTTCAGCCTAATACAAGCCCTCCTAAAACTCAATCTGGCACAACGTTTAGAAATCAATCTTCTGATAAGCTTGATCAAAAATCCTTGTCTCGTCCTACGTGTACATATTGCAAGAAGAAGAGACACGTTATTTCTGATTGCTTCAAACTGAATAATAAACACCAGAATCAAGACAGACCTATCCCAAATGCTCTTAAATCTAAGAGGTCAATGTCACGGTCATGTATTGAAAGCAATACGTTTGTTGGGTCTAATGAACCCCATTCTGATTTTATTATGGAGAATTATGAACCATTCATGTCGAAGAGTTCTATATCACTCTTGGGTGATTTGGCCAATCATATCCCTATTTAAAGTTTAAGGGACACAGGAGATTCTCAGAGTCTTTATTATCAGGTACTTTGCCTTTTTCTGAGAAGTCTTCTTCTAATGAGAGTGTTCTTATTCAGAGAGTAGAGTGCGGCTTTGCTAATGTTCCTCTCCATTGTGTAAATTTGTCACCAGACCTAGTCTCAGGACCTGTTTCAGTCGGAATAGTGTCTTCTTTACCCATTGAGGGCATTCATTTATTACTAGGCAACGACCTAGCTGGAGATAAGGTTGTGGTTAATCCACTTGTAATTGACAAGCCTTCTTTGCATCAGAAAGTTGATCCTATTGAAAAAGAATTCCATGATTTATAAGCTTGTGCAGTTACTAGAACTATGGCAAAGAAAGCTTTTGAGAATGATGTCGATAAGGAAAGTATTCCTTTAGCTGACATATGTATTGGTCAGGCTTTTGATAAGGTCACTTTCACTCCTTGTTTGGATCAATCAAAAGGTTCTGTTCACAGTGATCCTCTTTTAACTACTCATTCTCTTTATTCTAATCAGAGTGACAAGCGACAATCACTTGGCGTCGAACAGAAATAAGATCCTGATATCTCCTGTTTGTTCCAAAGGGCCATTAGTGAAACTGAAGCCACTGAAGTACCTGTCTGTTATTTCATTAAAAATGGAATTCTTATGAGAAAATGGAGACCTCCAGAGGTACCTGCTGGTGACGAGTGGTCAGTGAATTCCAAATTGTAGTTCCAAAATCTTAGATTAGCCCATGAAACTCCTCTGGCTGGTGATTTAGGGATTAATAAGACTTATTACAAGATCTTGCATCACTTTTATTGACCAAAAATCAAAAGTGTTGTTTGTAAATACTGTAGATTTTGTCATGCTAGTCAAATGGTAGGAAAAATGCAATCAGAAGATACCTAAGGCTCATCTGCAACCTATTCCTGCATTTGACGACCCATTTAGCAGAATAATGGTAGATTGTGTTGGTCCCTTACCTAAGACCAAGTCAGGCAACAAATACTTGTTGACCATTATGTATGCGTCAACAAGATTCCCAGAGGCAATTTCTTTTAGGAATATTAAAACTAAAACAATAGTAAAAGCTTTGATAAAGTATTTTTGACTCAGTTTGGCATTCCCAAATCTGTACAATTTGATCAAGGGTCAAATTTTATGTCTGGAATTTTCCAGCAAGTTATGTATGCCTTAGGCACTCAACAATTTAAATCTTCTGCTTATCACCCTGAGAGCCAACTGGTTTTAGAAAGATTTCACCAGACTTTGAAAAATATGATTCGATCATATTTTTTTATAGGGGTAGAGATTGGAATGAAGGCATTCATTTACTATTGTTTGCTGTTCGAGAATCAGTTCAAGAATCTTTAGGATTAAGTCCCTTTGGACTAGTCTTTGGACACACTGTGCGTGGACTATTGAAGTTGTTGAAAGAGACACTTCTTTCGAATGAAGATACTGAACTTAATCTTCTCGATTATGTTTCCAATTTTACGTATAAATTGTCAAAGGCTTGTGATGTTGCAAGAGAGAATGTGCACTCTACTCAGTCAAAAATGAAATGAAGGTATGATAAAAACGCGAAGGAAAGGAGTTTTCAGCCAGGTGATAGAGTTCTGGCTCTATTGCCCATTTTACAAAATCCTCTTCGGGCCAAGTATTATGGTCCGAACACGGTTGAAAAGAAAGTAAATGATTTAAATTGCATCATAAATACTCCTGGGAGGCCAGAAGAAAAACAACTTTGCCACATTAACATGTTAAAGGAGTATATTGAGAAAGATAGCCGGGTAAATCATGCATTTAATTTAATTGTACCTGTCCCACACACTGAGGATTTAAGTGAAAGAATACAATCGGACACTATTGATTTTGCAGTGACAAATCTTCGAATTCTGAAATTATGAATAATCTGGACCAGAAACTTTCACATTTGCAACAACAGGAAAGGAATGAACATAAACAGTTATTATTTGAACATGAGCACTTATTTCCAGGTGTTTCTACGAGAACAAACCAAATTTTTCATGACGTGGAAATTGTAAATTCCAAACCTGTGAATCAACATCCATACAGGATGAACCCTCTCAAACAGTAATACTTGAAGAAAGAAATTCAGTATTTGCTGGAGAATAATTTCATAGAGCCCAGTAAACGTGACTGGAGTTAACCATGTATACTTGTTTTGAAACCAGATAAAACTTTCCGTATGTGCGCTCATTATAGGAAGGTGGACAGTGTGACTAAGACAGATTCATTTCCATTACCAAGAATCAATGACTGGATTGAAAACATTGGAAATGCCAACTATGTCACCAAATTTGACCTTCTGAAAGCATTTTGGCAAATTCCACTTACGGAAAGGGCAAATAAACTTTCGGCATTCGTGACTCCAGATGGACATTATCAACATGATGCCGTTTGGGATGAAGATTTCGCCAAGTACTTTTCAACGTTTAATGAATATGACTACCTCTGGTCTAGATAATTGTGATGCTTACGTTGATGATGCCATCATCTACAACGACGCTTGGAAAGAACATCCAGCAACAATTCGGAAATTCTTTGACAGACTCACTGATGCAAGTTTGACAATCAATTTATCCAAAAGTGAGTTCTGCCGTGCTTGCTTAACGTATCTAGGACATATCGTGGGACTTGGACATGTTAAACCTATAGATGCTAAAGTCAAGGCTATCTCTGATTTCCCTGTGCCTATCAGTAAAAAGCAACTGATGCGATTTTTAGGTATGGCTGGATACTATCGGAAATTTTGTTCCAATTGTTCTAATATTGCTGAACCTCTGACAAATTTATTGAGCAAGATAAACAAGTTTCATTGGACTGAAAAATGTCAGGAGGCTTTTCATGGGTTAAAAGCCATACTTAAGAGTGCACCAGTGCTTACATCTCTAAAGTTTAGTCAATTATTTAAACTATCTGTTGATGCAAGTGATGTTGGAGTTGGAGCAGTTATGATTCAAGTTGATAAAAATGGTGTTTTATTCTTTTTTATTCATTATGATTGTAAGAGCCATTTAGTGGAATCAAACCCAATCCAGGAGTACGTGACAAATAACATCTGTTTGTTGTTAACAAACGCTTTTTTTTGTCCGTGGGATTAATTTTTGACCCCCATCCGGGAATCTGCTTGGCATTTTAGTTGGACTTATAACTCATGTTATCATAAGAATCAGTTCAGTTGTGTTTTAAAGGTGTTTTGTTGTGACCAGTTTTAGTAGAATTTTTATTTTTAGGAATTAGCAATTTATTTACCCTGGAATTCAAGTGCTCTTATATTGATTCTTGGACAAAGGCATTTATTGAAAACTATTCGGAATTCTAAACAGGAATATTATTCTTTGTGATTCAACAAGGAACTGTTGCCACGGCAACACTTTGAAGGTTGAGGCATACGTCATCTTGGAATTTCATCGGGATTCGAACTGTGATTCATTTAGGATTTTTCATTGATAGGACTTCTATTTTTAATTCTTGGATTAATTTTTTTAATTGATTCGTAAACTGTAAGCCCTTTTATTATTTTTACCTTGCTTTTGTACGGAAATAAATTATTTGTTAAATTTTGCAAAGCTTGTTGTCTTCACTCTTTTCTTGTTACTTTTGTACGAGCCTAGACATGTAACTCCTTGGAAAGGGCACTTGGCTCCCACTTCCTCATCGTAACTTATGTAAAGTGCTGAAACATCAACCAACAGCCAAAGTCAGAATAAATACCAACACACAGCCGGAATAATTTGTGTGTGTGTGTGTCTGTGTGTGTGTGTGTGATTTAGATTTTTAACGTAGCTTTAACATTTTTTTAGTCATATCGCCACGATCTCTGCAGTGTGACAGTTTATAGTGATGTCTAGCACTGGGGCATCATGCCGCAGACATGTGGCATTATGTCCCACCCAGTAACATTATCCTGACACTAGGCCGACCAGTCCTAACACTAACCTCTTAATGCTGAGCGCCAAGCGAGGCAGCTGTTAGTTCCATTTTTAAAGTCTTTGGTATGACTCGGCCGGGGTTCGAACCCACGACCTCCTGCATCCGAGGCGGACGCTGTAACCACTTCAGCGAATTTAAAATTTAAAACTCCAATTGGTTATTTGTTGAATAAATGTAGCATATTCCTCCTTCGCAGTCTTTTGACAATGACGCTTAGTTTTCTGTTACTTTATTTCTTCCCTTATTTTCTTTCTTTCTCTTCATTATGAACCTTTAAAATAACCCTTGTGTCTGTCTTTCATAACGCTGTGGACTGGATATTAACCTAGAATTATATAGAGAATACTCACGTTACTGAATTCCTTTTCCACATTGTATGACAATTTCAGTTGAGTCTTCAGATACACAAATGTCATTTCTTCAAGGCTCATGCGGGAATTTTCTATCTTATCTATCATGTTATTATAGCCAAATATCGAGATCATCGCCGAGAGATCGGCACGTGCTTCATCTAAGGATTTGACCAATGTTCGATCTTTGTCAAAATTCGGAGAAATTGAGGCTACGGTTTTTCCTAAAAAGGCCATAATTGCTGAAATAAGTACAAACGACAAGACCTTGAAATATATCCACTTTGCTTGATTCTGACATATAAAATATGCTTGCTTACCATAAGAAAAAGAAAGAAAGAAAGAAAGAAAGAAAGAAAGAAAGAAAGAAAGAAAGATAGATGGATAGATATATAGATAGATAGATAAATAGATAGATAGGTAGATAGGTAGACAAACAGACTGACAGACATACAGATAGATAGATAGATAGACGCACACACGCATTCACACACACACACACACACACACACACACACACACACACACACACATGATAAGGCCAAAAATGCAGATATGAAAATTTGACTAAATATAAAGAAATTAAAATAGAACAAGAATCGAAATTGATGTAATCCAGCCAGTTTATTTACAACTTGCATTAAAAGTTATGTACTTGGATTTTGTATTCTTGACTTCATACACACTAGGTTAATAAACAAGATCGTTTTCGTCGATTTGCTGTTTTCTAACAGTCTATCCATGTCTGTCCGCCCTTCCTTATGTTTATGTCCGTTTGTCTGTCTCTCTCCAGGGTCCTGGGTTCACCAAGATCTGAAATTCTCGGCTATTTCCTGGTGGAGGTAGGCTAGGTTGATCCTGCCTTGAATTAATCTGCTATTGTCGCTCTTCATGGTTCCTTATCCTAACATAATTTTTATTGAAATATCTGTGCAATGATTTTAGTACAGCTTAGGTAAGACCATCTTCGCGAACAAAAAATAATCACTCCTTTAGACATATATGTTTCCACAGAGAACTGTTTTACAAGCACATGTTATAAAGAGAATATGTTATACTAAGGCAATCTTTTCGTGCATTTTTTGTTAATAGAGGCTGCATTGGTAACTTCATGATCCAGTTTACGGCTTTGATTTTATTTTTCGTCATGTCGAGATGGCGAGAACATACTCGCAGTGCTACATGCACACCAGACACCGCTCCTTCTATTGCCCAATAATGCAGTCAGAAAACAGTATGCTGAATAATTTAGAGGTAAATAATATGGTGATTTCAGGTCTACATTTAACATCGTTGAATGATTTTTATGAAATTTGCTTGCATTCTTAAACTTAGCTGCAGGACGGGGTCAACCGACCAGACAGTGGCCAGACGTAGGTGAAAAAAAGTAACGAATTGTTTTTTTTCTACATGAAACGGATGGACTAACCAACGAATAATAACATAAACTATGTGTGACACATCGTGATGTTTTTATGTGCTATAAAATGTGAATATATTTATTTGATTGTTTAGTTACAATATCAATCAATCATGACATAACTGGGGGGAGGGGCGGGGTAATCAACCAAATGGCGAGAAGACCAAGTCAAAATGACGGCAAAAAATATACAAGGTCGCTAGTATTGACAGAGATCTTGAAAATGTAGTTGTTTACTGATCAATATACTGAAATTCTATTCTTTAGTTGAGCCTCTTCGATGTAACAGAATTGGTTATACCTTTATCTACATTTTGTACAGAATCAAAATATATTCCAGCAGAGTACATCGAATTAAACTCTTTTGTTTCACCTGTCTAAAATTTATTGATTTAACTGGTTGTGGTGGTTTTTTTTAATATTTTCAGGTTTTTCCACGTTTACTGCTTTCACTTGGGATGATTGCTTGAAGATTTTCAAAGTTGTTATCATTTCTATTTGAGTTAATATGATCAATCAAGAGACCGTATTTGATTACGCTATTGTAAAACTCATAAATAAACCTGTGAGCAAAAGATAATTTTTTATTTTTTCACTTCCAGATACCGATCATAATGTAACCAATGTTACTGATATTTCCATTTTTTTTTCTTCAGAGTACAATGCCGTATAACACTTGCTCTACTTGATTCGTATTTAGTAAATATCTGATGCTTCTTAAATTCATCAATGTTATTGACTTCAATCGTTTCTTGTTCCAATATACAATAGTTTTGTCTCTAATATTATTTTCCTTACTTTTGACATACCGAGCAATATAATCTTGAGTGTCTTTGAATTTTACTTCATCAGCCGCTTTTGTTATCTCAAAGTATCTTTTCACCGCACGATATTTTATTCCGCCACAAGCTACACACATAATTGTGTCCATCCTTCAAATCCGACGCCACAATCTAGACAAGATTTCGGTCCGCCATTTCCTTTTCTGACACTTTGTAAATGGATACCGCAATAGTCAGTGGGGCAATTTTTTTCCACAAGGAACAGCAGATCCCATTATCAACCATTTACAACTATTATTTGTTTAATTAACCATTATATTATTTTAGCCACTAATTAGAGAAATATTATTATGTTAAAGAAAAGCAATTATATAGTCTCATAAGGGTCGGTGGGACGAAGCTAGAATGCTGCAGCAACAATATCGGGATCTCACTGGGACAAAATGATATTACCAAAACCGAAAACAGATTTAAATCTCACCAAAAAATACATCGGATCACTAGAAGAAACACAAGATGAGTTTGTAAGGTTGTATGCGCCGTAAACATCAAGACTTAATTTTGACCGACTGAATGATGATAGAAAACAAATGTCATCTGAATTACAGTTGCATGATATTATCAAACAAGCAAAGAATGAGTTTTACAAAGATAGTGCTGTTCATGTTTCGTCGACGTTTAAAACAGATGGCGATGGAATATTTATAGATTCAACAATGAATCAAAATTTTGCTCATAAAATGATACAAAAAATCTACAGGACAACAAGAAGTATTTTTTCAGGATAAAATTTATAGCTGAGCAACAAACACCAGCTGGATCACAATGGATCAGACGTGTTAAATTGGATCCAGTAAAAAATCAAGATCAGCATCAATAGTCAAAATCAAGATCAGCATCAATAGTCATCTTGACAAGCAATACAACGCCAGGAACATTTATCGGAATTGACAACACATACTACAATAACGCATATCCTGTGTCCGCCGTTCCTTACGCAATTAATCGTTTAAATGAACCAGACATAACTGCTCTTACTCCGATGAAAACAGGCTTGCTAAATTGTGTTGCTCAACGTATAATGGAACATTTTATAAACTCAAAAGGCGGGAATGGATTTACAGAATCACGAATTGAAAAAAAATGCACAGTGAGGAAACTCTCTTATCAATGGAGCTAAGATAGATGACGTGGTTATTTTAGAAAAAAAATATACCAATAATTGTTAAAACAATAACTAATGAGCTGTTTGAACAATTCTGGTAAATACTGTTGTAAGGGTGCTTCAATAATTTTATATGATTAAACTTCACATGCCTGGACCGACTCGGTGACAAAGTTTCCAAAGGAAAGAATAATATGATTTTATGACGACGACATGTACGAAGAAATCTACAACATCAGTAAGCGTGACCCTATATCGGTCTGGCTATTTCACGGAGATGACTCTGAGTCGGATGAATCAACATTCAATAAGTTTCTTCTGCCACCTGGCATTCTTTATCGGAAGGAATGACTCCAACGTACGATGACACAGATTGCGGTAAAATATGACGGTGACAACGATGATTTACTCGCTAACTATTGTACTATTTCGTCTGTTGTGGCTCATATAGCCCAACAAAAAGTAAATCGCGTCACAACTCCAAAAGAATTTCTCGATGATGTATCGCATTGTTGTGTTGTCTTTGGCTATGGTGGTCTCTGGAACACAAACTATTATTCCTCCGATATGATTTCTGTTGGCAATGTAGCTGCTTATCCGGCGGCTTTTCTTAGACTTAGCGAGTGTCATCATTATTTCGAGCGAGTTGGGCACCCAACACACGAAATGACACGAATTGCAATAAACGGGCCACTACCAAATATCGATCTTACTGCATTTGCCGAGATTGAATCATTCGAGTTTTCATCAAGTGTTCATCCTATGATACCAATGTGGTTTGGTAGACACTTTAATAAATCGGATACCAGTGTCAATCTCAACGACTGTTGCGCAAAAAGACAGCGTGGTTGGGCTCCAGTAGTGTTATTACGACACATGCTCGAAGTCAAGATTCTCACATCGTTGACCTCTGCTATAATTTGATACAAATCACAAAAATCTCTCTGGTTACCACAAGACGACAAAGATATATGCGGAAAAATTATCGGTATGTTCACTCAGGGTTCATTATCGGATAATGCACGTCACTATACAAGATTAATCATGGATCCAGCCGAAGTAGATTTTGTTGTCATGGACACAGGCAAAAGGTGCGTTGGTGTGATAGACAAATGCAATCATGCAAGATGGAAACAACGTAAGTACAATAGTAATCTACTACGAAGGCATTTCTCAATTTACTCATTTGAGATCATCTATGCTGGCATACTCGTCAATAAATACATTGTCGATGATCAAAAGAATTCCCTATGACGCTGTTAGAGTCGCCTCGGATTCTTTTCATATTATTTGTTGTAAAATGGATCTTCTGCACATAAGCGATGTCAAATGGGGGCCGTGGAGAATAAAACGTGAACAATTTCGCAATTATCTCGAGTCAGCTGATGTTAAAGCACCTGATGTTTATTACCGCAACAATAATTTATCGCACATTTCATCATCACCGTCAGTGTATGATCCAATCATTAGACATAGAACGGTCTATCTGAATGGTCCAGGTGGTTCTGGTAAAACAACAACTGCGATATAATTATTTAAAACTCTGACATGATTGTGTTGGCGCCAATTCACCGGTTTGCCAGAGAGATGAGACACCGTAGTGTCAGCGCATGCACGTATCATAGCTTCTTTAAATGGCGAGGTGATGCACGAACTAATGGGTGAGAAATACATCCCGAGAATAATTATCTGGGATGAGATTTGTACAGTATCCAAAGATGTTTTAGAAATGTTTCTTGATTGGTTATTAACAAAATCTACTGTAATTATTATGTGTGGCGATAATGGACAGCATCCGCCGTTTACAGATGAATCACCACACGAATGGTTGATCAACAATGTTAGCCACTATGAAGACGCTCTTTACGACCATCGATCACAGGATGAACAACTACGACAATTAACATCGTTAATCAGATTACAGACTGTCAAAGTTCAATTTGTGAAATACTGCGTACCGTAATTTTGTTCACAGACAAATCCACGTTGAGGAGCTGTGGAATCTAATCCATATATTGGTGGCTGCGTAGTAGATCTTACCACGCTGAAAATCTTATGCATTGTTACACTCCACACGGGATCAGTTGCTCTTGCTGCACCACCCTCAAGTTCACCAGGTTTATATAAATAGTTCACTGTTACTTTACTACCCAAAATTGGTTGTGGTTGATCCATCGGTGATTTTCGTTGTGGTATATGTCTTTCCGCAATTGCAGAGATAGGTTTCATGTTAATTCCACTCGTGATCTCGTTGTTTAACGCGGCCACTACATGAGCCAGTCGTGTCATTATTACGTGTAGGCTCGTACAAAAGTAAGAAAAGAAAAGAGTGAAGCCAAAAAACTTTGCAAATTTAACAAAAATAATTTTTTTCCCTGAAAAACAACGTAAAAAATAGAAAATAGGACTTACGGTTTGTGAATATAATCCAAAATTTAATCCTAAAATTGAAAAATATAAGTCCTATCACTAAACAGTTCTAATTGAATCCAGGTTCGAATCTCGACGAAATTCCAATATGGGGGCGATGACGTCAGATGATGTCGTTGTACTGACGGCAACAGATCCTCGATTAAATCACAGTTTGTAATGTTTCTGTTTAGAATTCCAGAATAAATTTCCACTGAATATCTTTCTCCCAGAACTTTTATAAATATGAAGCACTTGTGCAGTTTCTAGAGAATGAATTTTTAAATTCCAAAAAATAGATGAACTTCAAAACAATCTGACATCAACAATAGAAAAAACACCTTGAGCTCTGAGGTGTAGGAATACGACTGCCGAAATTTTACTGAGATATCAGTATTAAACCCAACTAAAACTTCATTTCAGTCCCGCGTGATGGGTTACGTGATTTCTTAACATTGAACAACGCAATAAAAAAAAATGCCATTTAGCACGTAGGCAAGAATAGCCCTATCTAAAAATCAAATTCTCACGCTGGAAATAAAAAAGAAAGGCTGTTTACAATTTAGCTAACACGAGGGCCGAAATGACCTTTGTAATAGCCAATCGTTTTAACTCGATGTTTACAAGATCTATTAACCAGGGTGAGCTAAAAATAGTGCTGAAGTAACAGCTATAATCTAATCGGGTCAAGCCAATTTTCCGAAAAGATATTCAAATGCAATTAAAATTATCATTATAATAAAATGTAATGAAACAAAAATAAAACAAAAAGAATTTCAAAACTAACACAAAAGCAATTTAATTACATATACGTAACAGTAATCCATTCATGAGATCTGTCCTGAACGCGTAACGTTCCGTTCGGTAATTATTAGGCATTTTGATGTCCAAAGAGTCGCTGTGCAAGTTTTTGATTAAATCGTCTGATTTTAACGTTATGTTGTTCTATCAGCGTCGTTACTGCACCGAGAAATTCTTTGATAGGATTCAACCTGCAGCAATTGTAGCCATCGCAGGCCACCATGTGGTCCAGGTCCTCGCTAATATGTTTGTTCAAACGCTTCAGAGACTTCAGTTGCTGTTTTAGACGATAAATGTTCAGCCTCTTTGTATCTATTTGCAACATCTACGACAGTCAACTCGTATTTGTACGTGCGCCGTGCAAGTACGTCATGTGGTAAAAACAGGATATTTGCCTGATGAACTTCGTTGGGTGTGCTGACAACAAACCGTCCATGTTGAATCGTTTTGGGACGTGGAAGATAAATTTACCAAATGGCCTGTCTTGCAACCAATCTGCGGCTACAGCACATGTTACACAGGCTGCATCGGGGAGTTTTTTGAATGCTTTTGTACCGCTCCAATATCCTCTTGGACTATAATACATCAACTCCATTATGTAATTGTTGGCGTTGAGTTGCAAACTCAAGTAGCTACGCTCCCAACACTACTTTACCTTTCATCGCCGATCTTATCAACCAATTCGCGAGTGATTCTCGTATGTTTTTATTCTTTATCGAATTCAGCGTCTGGATTAACTTGACATCGGCGATATGTCGTTATTGTAGATCTGGATTTTATACGTGACATCATGAACATGGCTCGCTTGATCAGTCGCATTTACCGGAAATTCGCCTGGGTTTGGTTGATTTTTTTTTTTCGTCATGTCTAAGTTCAAGGCGAGTTCCAGGACCACAATACTTATATCCTGGAAGATGCTTCTCACCAGGATACTTAGCCCATGGTGTTCCAGGTATTTTCCCGAGTGCCTTAGCAATATCGACCCCCGCTGTTGCAACAGGACTACTCACAAACGTATATTTGTGTGTGCCGCATTTTACACATTTACCTGTAAGTGGCGGGGTGTTATTTTTCAACGTGGTTGCATTCAGAAATTTTGTACCAGTGACCGTTTTGCATCTAACACAATATAAACTCATGATTATTAATAATATTGTATTTGTACAATATGAATGTGATTGACTTTTCAGCGACACTTGAGCAAGCACCGGTCGAGCATAATCCAGTATTACCAACTTCCACTCAAGCTTTTAAAATTGGTCCATCTGGATCTGGTAAAACTCAGTTGTTCCTCAAACTGATAATGAGGTGGCTCCAATGGGACAAACTTTATTTAGTTGCGCCATCTGTGAATGACCAAGCATGCTATATTGTTCCTAAGGAATATAATGACTGCAGCTGCTGAAGACGATTTTATTGAATTGATCACAAACATCGATGAAGCGTTGTCCGTTGGCGATCTTAGCATCGATGAAGCGTCGTCCGCTGATGATCTTAACAGGGATATCAACAATCTGGTGGTTTACGATGATTTCATGCTTGACAAACAAGCAAATCGAAGCAGAATATTTTCACCGGGTAGACGTTAAACAGCGGTATGCTCAGATTCCCAAATTAATTAGAGATAACTGGAACTTTTTGGTTATTTTTAACGGGGTTGATATATATACCCTGCGTAATGTTCATCAGACATGGTGTCCCGGCGACATAAACATAGGGAAGTTTAAAAACGTTTTCGCACATGCTCAGAGAACCACGCATGGATTCATGACGATAAGTTTACACGATCCAGCAACACGTTATCAAACTGGTCTGGACAAAATCTTTTATTAAAGAAATACATTTGTTGTATAATGAACCAGGAAAACATTAACGGGGTTATCCCTACGATCGAACAATTGCAGCAAGATGGCCTCGCGATTCAACTCGATGTTGAAAAAGAAATCAACGATGATTTTGAGATGAAAAGCAGCGACGTGAAGAGGGGAGATATACCCTCGCGGTTGAGTATATTTATCAAATTATTCCAGTGTGAAATGGAATTATCGTTGGCGGATTTACACGAACAACATGATATAGCTAAAGTTGTTCCATTGGCAAGCACCATTGAAAAAAATACGATCAGATTTGTCTCGACAATATGAAACTCGAGTGACTGTAAGTTGTGAAACTCGAGTGACTGTAAGTTGTAAGTGCACGTGCGAGACAGCTGAACAAAACTTTATTGTAATCTATTAAGACTCCTGCATAATGAGAAGCACTGCACATGGAGGAAGAGTCCAAACAAAAAACAAATCAAATAATTAACAGCAAAAAGAAAATTACGATACATTTTTTGTCATGCGTTATTCTTTTGTTGTTAATTTTTCGTTGTTATTTTTATTGTTGTATTTTTCTTTTTTTCATCATCGTGTGCCGTCATGGTCTTTAACGCAGATATCAACTAAAAGGCAATTCTTCACCACGTGTATCCAGTAAATTACCCTCTTGTTTGGTTAGACGAAAACATATTCGTGACAGTGATGGATTATAACGTAGTAAATAAACAGGATTAGTTGGCAACGACACAATCAATTGACCCGGCGGGACATCTGGAGAAAAGATCTAAAGAACAGTTCTCTGCTGGGCCTGCCCTTGTAATGCTTGCCGAGACGAGGTATTCCTACCATCGACTGCGTCACAGACGTATTTACAGAAATCGTCGATGTGATATTGACAATGCCCGGCGATACATGACGACCAACACCCGTTGGATCATTTTCACGTCCAAGAATACTTTCGGTTTTTTCCCCATTTCGAATCTAACTTCGGAAAATATTCTTCAATTATATCACTGAGAGCTTCTTCCATTTTAGCGTAATCCAACCCAGGCAGTTTGAACGTAGGCAGCTGGTCTTCTGTAATCTTAAAATAATTAAGAAATGCGGTTTTGTATTTATGTTTGCATGAGTTTTGCGTCAGATTTCACCTGATTCAGATGCTGAACTAACACAACGATTTTATGTTTAAGATCATCATTTGGGTATTCAAGTATATATTTCTCCACCAGATCCTTAGCTTTCTTTGTTCAGATCCATATTCCTCCGCTAATAAATCGACTCATACCGAAGTAGGGTATTATAATCTATGTATTACTCCAGTAAGTATTAACCCCCTCCACGGATATATAAACAGAGAACCATACCACGAGTGTTTTACCGTTTGACTTTTCTCTATTTTTTGGTAGGGATGATCTAATTTAACATACCATTGCAAATTTGTTCTACAATGATACAAATTTGGACTTTTCATGAATACTTGTTTGTCTGATAAATAATCAGATCGTTGAGATAGTGGTGGTCCAACATATCCTGACGCTTTCAGCGGCCATCCCAACACAGTTCTGATCGACGACTTACATATGTCGACGGAATAATTAGGCGTTGATATTTCAATGGCGGCACTAAGTGGTGGCTCGTGTTCCTTGATAACGAACTTTGATTCTTTTCCTGTTATAGGTTTAATTCTGCGTTGAAGTTCATCATTGACTTGTTCGATTTGATATGATTCTATTTGGATGGTAACGACTTCCTAGACGGGGGTGTTCATGCACTGTAGTTTTGCAAGAATACCAGTGAATTGTTAGTGTCTAATCCAGCAAATGATTTTTATAGAATATTTGGCCAACTATAATAAAGTCGTAGTTGCCAGTGCATTTTCAAGTGACCGACATAAAGAGCCTTTATCAGAGTTGGAAAACCAATATCGAATTCCGGCTATGTTGACGTTGCTGATATCATTGTGGTCGTCATTGGCGTTGTGTTATCGATGATCTGTTCCAGCCGTGTGGTTATTTCTGATGTCATTACCATCTATACGGCCGATTCTAAATGTAGCGCTGGCAACGTCGGCAACGGTGTGTTGGCGTTCTTGTGACACCGATAATAAATATCCCTAATTGCATCAAATTCATTTTCTGAAATTGCACCGTCGTTTAATCCCACTGACAGTCTCGATGATATATTTATACACGCATATGTTGCAGCGTAAGTTATTTATGTGTGCTCGTGTAATTTTTTACTGGCACATGCATATATGTTTTTCGCGATAATATTGAGTATACCAGCAACATCGGCAACTACAGAGACACCGATTCCAACCATGGGCGGTATCACGTCCGTCGTTAATAATGTGCCGATTAACGTCGTTATTTCAGTGACCAGCGAGAAAACCGCGTATACAACATTGTCGATGACGATGATCCGTCTGCTATATTTTTTGTTTTGTAATATGCTCGTCTGTGATTTATTCCAGCGATGCCTTCCATGCGCATGCTTGATTATACCGAAAGGATTTTGTGAGATTCATTATGGTATATTATCAATTGATGTTTTCTCGCGACAAATTCCAGACACCACCAATATTCTACTACGGTTATGTTTTTGTTTGTTTGTTCCAGTACGAATATTGTCTCAGTATTTCAATACAATATGAGTGAGATGGTTCCAGAACATTTATCGGTGGAATCACGCTGTTGATATGTGGTATGGATCTCAAAGTTAAATTGGCGAGACACGGAGATCCTATACACCCCAGTCACCTGAGCGGTATATTTGACACAGTTATTTTGCTGTGACCATATTGCTGATCCTGCCACCACTGTGTATACCGTGTTGATGAGCGGGGTTGTGTGAGTTACACCAGCAGCAATGTTTTTGATTTTATCGAGTTCAGTGTTTATCGAATTGATTTTTGAGTTGATGTTCGTGAGCTCATTGTTAATAATTTCGATTGTTGTTTTAACGTTGACTAGATCAACAAGTTGTTTGTGAATTTCAGAGAGTTTGGTTTTGATAAACGTTTGATTTCCAAAGATATTATCCCTGGTTCTATTATGTTTCTATCAAAATTTGCAGACTAGTATAAATGATTAGTATATTCAGATCTGAACGTCAACAGTCCATCATTGGTTGTCATTAACGAGGTCATCATCGGGATGTTGCTGTTGTCTAAGTATTTCTTCGTTGTAGCGTCATCGTTTAATTCTGGTTCTCTCAAATTAGCAATGCTATTTCCGCTCATGCTGAGATTGCCAGTCATTGTATCGCCGGCTTTAGCAACATATTTACTGATCTCAGTTTTGATCGTGGAGTTGTTGCTGTCCACGTATTTTTTGTAATTTTTTTTTTTTTTTTGCCACCGCATCGTCTGATTTTGTTTATCTAGCATTGACAATTGTATTTCTGCTGATGTTGAGATCGCAATTCATGATATCTCCAGTTCTTCTAATACGTTCAGTAATCTTTCCAATGATTGTTAGAAGTGATTCCTTCGAGTTTTTAATTTTACCGGTTTTAGTAAGCACCACTAAGTATCTTTGGTCGCGCCTGGAACTCGCAGAATAATATCTGTAAACGGGATATTGCTAGTCTTTAACCGTCCTTGCTGATCCTGAAAAACAACAATTTCATTTGCGTCAACGTCGGATAGACGCAAAAGACCAGCAAGTTCATCTCGAATTGCATATTTGGATATGACAATGTCACCCGGGTGCTTGCCTTAAGCAGATCATCCATAAATATCTACCATTATTAAACTGTTTAAAACGACTTTGGACGGCTATGCCGTCTGGTGGTGTACTCATGCACAACTTTATAAGGCGGCGCTGATGACCTTGACTCAGCATTAAGTACAGCAAGTATTTCTGGACCGCATATTGGTGAATCAGTTATTGTCTGAGTTTGTAATGTTGAACACAAGATTAGTATGTCACCGGCTAAGCTACTGTACCGTAAAAATTCTTCGGTGGCGCCAATCCATACGAATCGAAATAAACAATTCCACGTGGATCAACCGTATATATAACCCAATGAGTAACAGGGCGGTAACTTTCATCGAGATTAATAATACTGGTTTGAACATGGTTTGGTTTCTCTGGTAATTGATCACTCATGAAAACACTTCTGAAGTTTTTTATGTTTTATCGCCGAGCAGGATCAAGTAAATCAAAATTGGACATGGGAAGCTTTAACGCAGCGTCACCTGCAATCTCAGACCTTGACAATACCGCCTTCCTGGTAATCTTAGACCGCGTCCTTTCTTGGAGGAGTTTATGCCGTATCCTGTTGCTTTTCTCAGTGCCATACCGGTAGCTTTTCTAACAACAGTAAGTGCAGCTGCATTTTCAACAGCGGAAGCCGCTGCTGAAATTAGCGCTGGTAACACCTCTACAAACGGAAATGTACCGCCGTTTTATGATGTGTCGCTGATCGCATTCGCAGAAAGATCAAGTCGAATGCCAGTTTTTGATTTCTTGGCGTCATAGTAGTGTTTGAACTGACGTTCGGTCAACGATAATTTATTTGGGCCCTGCAACGCCGATGATTTCAGAGTTACTTTTGCCCCAGAATTCTTCTTCAATGCGGATTGCAGTTTTTTAATCTGAGCGTGTGTCATAGTAACATTGACGTGATGATATGATATTATAACATGATGAAGGATCTAATTACAGATCGATTGCAATCAAATTACATGTTTGGAAAACGCTTACATATTTTCTCCCGGGGTATCAGTCACTCTCATTCGTCCGCCAACACCTTTAAGCAACATTGCTTGTCTGACAATGTAACAGCGATTGCTCTCTAATTAATAACAGTACCTGGTGCTACGCGAGCCCGAAAATGTATTTCAACGACTGATTGCCTGAGCAAATCTAGGTGTTCAAGCGAGAAATAACAGATTGGATACAACAACGTAAAATCTCGCTGAGACATCTGCAAACTAGGATCAACGTTCTGATCACGACCGATAAACGTCATCAAACGACGATACACACGTGCAAGTTGACTATTCTCAAAATTCAGTAACACTTCTTCAGATGGTTCTTCATGGCCATTTATCCTCTGAGAGACTTCAGAATCTCCAAGCTAGTCAAAGACCATTGGGTATCGCCCTTGTGAATCTACTCTGGTGTTTTCCTGAAACGCTATGAATATATGTATTGGCGCCGACACTCCCTGCTGTGATGGCTATCTGCCATGTAAATAACACAGCAACGTTAATCTGGACACTGTCTGTGGCCATCGTCAACCATGACAACGTTGACTTACCACCGCTGCCCATGAAAGATAGCAGCCGGTGTTCTTCAAAGAGTGTTGGTGTCATTGTTGCAATCCACAACGAAAGTTTTGTCAGTATTACTTTACCAGCATCGCCAACAGGGAGCCAGATTGCATCGCTGTCGGTGGCTTTTCTATCAAGCAAAATTGTGTGTTTAGCACAGAAAATAACGTTTCTGACATTTCTGCAGAATGCAAAGATGTGAGACAGTGGAATTACACATGAAAGTTCTCTGTTATCACCCTTTAACATCGATCGACGCGCTGCGAATCCTAAGTTGGAATTCTCATTCATCGATGCAACTGCATCTAGAGCACCGTTCATTATCACGTTGCAGCTGTCGGGGTGATCAGTGGAATTATTCGTGAACATCATTGACGGACCAGCTGACCTTGAATATTCATTGGAATATCTTGCCAGACCTAGTATTGTCGTGGCAACGTGGACATTTTCGAGACAGAATTCAATGTTTTTTCCATCGATTATATACGTGGCACTGATAAACAACGCCATAACACCATTATTAACAAAATTAGCTCGAACTTCATCACCATATGCTGTATCAACTGCCTTCAGAAGTCTCCTTCGATCTCAATGAATGTTTCCGCGGGCAGAAAATATCTGCTTCTATAAACTTGTAGCTCGATTCACCCACGTGCGTCAGGAACATGTGCATCATAAGAATAATACTGATAATCACGCACTAAATCATCTTTAAGGACTGGTGCGTCCATGTCTAAAGCTGGATCAGATACACACTTGAACATTTGTATTTATATTCGTTGTTGTCGAAAACAACCGTCAAGCCAGACCACTTATAACTATTAGACTTGTTGTTATATTTTTTTTTCTCTCTCGGCGGCTGTTGTTGCTTTGTCGGTGATGACACTCCAGCTAATTCTTTCAACCCCTCATTTGCAGCTTGATTAATGATTTTTCTGACACTTGGTGGATTTATGTCCGTGCTGGGCAGTTTTACTTGCCGTGGTTTTCGTCGTACTAATCTTGCGAGTCTGTCTTTGATCACCGAGAATGCTTGACCAGCAACATCATCAATAATGGTAATACTCTTATCAAGAAAAACTTCGATGGCTTTCATACTTAATTGTTTTGCAATCGGGATAGCTTTTGGGGCTATCCTTATAAATACACCCTGAATAACATCGCCGAGTCCATCTCCGTAGATCATTTTATAAACCGGTAATCGTGAATTTATCACCCTGACGCCTTCAGGTCTAAGTTAGGCATTATGTATAATCATGTTATTTTGTTATCGTCAATCTAATTGACCACTCACTGTAGCAATCATCGGTAATTTCATCGATTAGCGCCGATAAAGGCTACTGTTCATGACGCCACCGGTAAATAAATGCTGACAAATATCAACTGTTTCACTGATGATTTCGTGGGAATTGTTGTCGGCTCATCTTCCACCAATCAGATTTTCTAGTCGATCAACATCAGCGAGGATTAATTCAGCGATCACATTACCACTTTATTTCCTACGTTTATCGCGATTGGCAAGGCCACTTCCTGTTGCTCCTTCAGGTGGTTCATCATTTGGTTATGGTTATGGTTCTAAAGAATGATGCCAGGTGGATATTTTACTTGGCTTTCTCCGTTCAGTTTTTAGATTTAGTTTTTACACCTGATTCTCCTTCTTCGTTTATTTTTTTTCAAGTTAACGCTCAATTTCCTCATGTTTTTTTTAAATCCCAGTTGTATTTGTCTAACACGCGCATCTACTGCCCTGTTAAAAAATTTAAAATCTTCATCATGTTCTTCGATCTGAGTAGTATTGGTAATAATACGATATAAATATTTGCGCCATTTTTCATCGGCTGTTACATTTTTTAGACATTGAGGTTTATACATTATTTTATTTCTTTAAAATCAAGCGCGGCTATATCAACTATTTGATCTTTCTCCCTAATAGCGGTAACACCTTCCTCCAAAAATGTATCTACCAAATCAATTATAACTTTTGGTGGTAGTTGAACAATTCTGGTTGATCTCCTGCATCATCAGTCTCACAAGGAAATAGTTCGATATCCTCTATGGGTTGCTGTAATGGTGTTTGAGCAACAGCTATTTCAGCTGGAAGTTCTCGGAGAATCTTTCTGGGTATTTTTTAGTTTTTTTCTGCTATATTTTCGGTTGATTTAGCAGTTTGTTCCAAGGACGGAAGAAGATCTTTTGCGGCTTTTGTGACTGGTTTAAATTATCTGTTCTGTACCTATGTAAATTCCACAAGAGCATCATGGCGTTGTTACAGTTGCTGTTTTGCAGAATCTTGGACTGGAATATACTTCTTAATTGCATCTAGTCGTTATCGATCTAATTTTGCTGTAGGAGATTCCATAGTAAGCGCAGAATCACTCATTAAAACAATTACATGAGATTTAATTACAGATCACTAAGTCAGCAGATGTACTAAGGTTTACTGTACATAGTAACGTAACGTTATTTTTTCGAACTACAATAAATTGCTGGAATCTCAGTTTAACTCAAAATTTAGACATTTGCACGGTCACGAGAGTGACTGCGCTAAATATGCCTATCCGTTAATAATAACATGCAGGGTTTTCCACATGAGGCCATGTGTCTGAGTGCGCTAAATATATATGCGCTATTAATAACTCACTGAGATTTACAGGTCGATCTAAATGCGTGTACATGTTTATTTTTTATATATTTGTATATCTGTCCGTTCACAAATACAATATATTGATGTACATTCTCTGTGAAAACCACCCATTTTTCAGCAGGCTATTTGGGAATATTCTCGAGTATGGTGATAACAAGCCAGACCTGTTTCGCTTGACTAATTCTACGTGTGGATTACAGATGCGGATTATTCTCCCATTCGGCAATATACGTAGTACGAAGTTAGATATATTATTTATTTTTTGTAAATAACACTATTTATATATTTTATTTCAGCTGAACATTCTAGAGCACGGGGTAGTTATAAATTATCTAAAACTTTATTGATTTATCGTCAGCAGGTATTTATATTAGGTTTTAATAAATATCTCTCGAAGCTGCGTAGTCTAGTGGTAACATCGTTGGATTTCCAAACCATTACTGGTATACTTCGTGGGTTCAAACCCGGGAATCGGCGTGCTGGCGCGTTAAACCTGAAGTTTTTTGAGTGGGGGCTCTAGCAGAGCTCGAAAGTTAACCGAACATTCACTGATAATGGATAGTTCGCCTCAGCCCCGAAAGGGGTTGGGGTTTTGTACCTTGGGGATTTCGTTGAGGGTGGGTGGGCGTGAAAGAATTATCAATATTTAGTGAATTTCCTGACCATACAGCGCGTGGCTGACAAGCCTCGATTTTGTTTTCAAAAATGCTAATAAAAGCTTAAAAGCATTAAAGCAAAAATGCTAATAAAAGCATTAAAGCATAAAAGCATTATAGCAAAAATGCTAATAAATTGCGGCATTTTTTTTTCACCTGGTCTGGCTGCCATATTCCCCTGTTCCCCCTGTGCTATGACTTGATTTGTTGATATTGTGACTAAAAAATCCAATTAATTTATTCGCATTTTATAGCACATAAAAAAACATCACGATGTGTCACATATAGTTATGGTACTATTAGCTGGTCATTCCAACGGTTTCATGTATTTTTTTGCGACATTTGTTTTCACCTACGTCTGGCCGCCCCCTCGTCGATTCACTCCTCCTGCTGCCAACTTTCAGTAGCTTGCCTGCAGAGTTTTGTTGTTGCTTTTTTACAGCTGTTTCAAACACAACTGTAAATGCTCAAGGAAATGTTCTACAACATTTAACATTTTTGTATTCTTGTTAATTTTGTTATTGTTTCCATTTAGTTTTTCATGTTAACATTGTCGTGGTATATATGGCATTCTGATCACAGTTGTTACTATCTCATATGGCACTGAGAGCCGCGCTAGCTCAGACGTTTGATCGTTGGCTCGTAATATAATTGTCGTGCATTTGTATGCGACCTTTTGGTAAGCACTTAGGTCTCGTTTCCTCACCATGATATAACCGCAATGTGTTCTAGGTGCCGTTAAAACTAAAAAAAAACTAAAAAAAAACCAAAAAAAAAAAAACAACAACAAACCAATAGTCGTATTAAAGATGTGCAGTGTATTTATTGTGGCAAATTTGTAGCGCTATACAGTAGTAACAGTGTTGTAGCGATATGCAGTAGTAACAGCGTTGTAGCGGTATACAGTAGTAACAGTGTTATAGCGGTATACAGCAGTACTAGTGTTGTAGCGGTATTCAGTAATAACAGTGTTGTAGCAGTAATACATTAGTAACAGTGTTGTAACGGTATACAGCAGTAACGGTGTTGTAGTTGCTGGCGGTAGTGCTAGTACCAATAATAGCAACGGCAACAGAGGCAGAAACGGCAGAGCATGTATTAATAGTGAAAACAGTAGTAGGCTATTGATCCTCTTCGTCATACGTAGTAACATTAATTACGGGAAATGCATTATGATGACTGGTACGATGGTAGTAACAATGTTAGCAGAAACTGCATGTTTCATGCACGAATAAGGGTAATAAATATAATCTAAATATATGCTCACCTTGTACAGCTTCAAGAGCATTAGAATTATCGAGCCTTGACGTGGCTAATCCATCTTTCAACAGTGCCAAGGTGTCACAAGCTAAATTCTGAAAAACAGTTGGTGACAAAAAGAGAAGACATAGAAGAAAGACAAATTCAATTGATTGTATAATTAACTGCATAATTCATTATATAATTCAGTCCGTATAAACGAACAAATATATATAAACATTTTGAATTAGCAAGTATGAGTCTATCGATGAATGAAGGAACATCTCCAATTTTAACCAGTAGGTTAAATGCTAAAATATTGTTTATTATGGGACTCCATATCATTTATCACACATACTCACAAATTCAACAGTTGATATTAGTCGTTTGTAAAAATGTGTAAATCGGACAAGCGACATAAGCATTTATATACATATTGAATCGCCGATTCTATCTGATTTCTTCAAACAAATGTCCAAAAAGATGTAATATAAATTATGTAAGAATCATATCTCAAGCTCAATCACATGTATACAAATATATATATTTATATATAGAGAGAGAGAGAGAGAGAGAGAGAGAGAGAGAGAGAGAGAGAGAGAGAGAGAGAGGGTGAGGAGGGAGGGAGAGATGAATTGTTAGAATATTATTATAAACACATGTGCACTGTGGAAAACATTATTTGAAATTACCTTTGTTGCGTTGTTGACAATTCCGTCGTACGATAGTAATTTCTCAAAAGCATTTGAAATTGATATCATTTTCTTTGTATCCAGGAAGATGTTGATGTGTGTAGCAGCCTGTAGAATCGCCTGGGCAATAAACTGCACGACCTAAAAGAACAATGATTTAAACATATTACAGCAACTTCATTAATTATTGAAATGCATTGCAAATGTAGTTCCAGTTTCATTGTGATTAGAAGCATTCATAAATAGTGAACATAGAAAACAAGTATTTGGTTCGAAGTGCACCAATCAAATTACTTCAATAAAAATCAACCCACTTACAATAAACGATCTGCCCTGATTGTCTTTTATACTTTTGTTTGAGTTCATTTCTTTTTCAAAGCGGCTTTATCAAGTAACTTTCTTTAAGATCTACCTCTTGTTTATTTGTTTGTTTTGTTGTGTTAGTTGGTTTCTATTCCCGCTTGCTGATTGCCTTGTTGGCTTTTATCAATACACTGTTATTTTATGCAGAATTTTTCACACGTAATGTTATTGAAGATCGTCAACGTCTTAAGTCTATTCTAATGAGAATTTTTCTGGCTCAGCTTCATGAAAATTTCGTATAGTAAGGTTATTGATGAGGTTATTCTGTAGATAGATTAAAAGACTGATGTTACGAAGTTCGAGTAAGCGGTTTAAAATAAGTTGTCATAACCCTGTCATTCACCAAATAACATCAATTTTTTTTCATACTATATCAAAATCTCTGCATTCCCATCAGTCAAACCTTTATTAAAGTCTGATAACCCCGCTAATATTTACGATAATTTTAAACAATAACACTCGTTTTATGTAACTTATGGGTCGTTTAATGTTAAAATATTGTGTTAGAATTTAAAACACAAGTAATATTCCGATTTATTCTAAATAGAAACTTCTGTTAATAGGTTATGGTGTAACATACGAATACCATCCTCTCAATGTATTATATGCTTACTGTTCTAAATTTTTATGGAGTTTTGTATTTCTAGGTTATACAAATTGCAACACTGACATTTTAGTTCTCTCTCTCTCTCTCTCTCTCTCTCTCTCTCTCTCTCTATTGATTCATATTCAAAAGATATAATAATAATAATAATAATAATAATAATAATAATAATAATAAATCACGGTCACGAAATATTCACATGAGTAACAATTGGTGAAATGATTTTCATTAGGGTCATAAACTAATGTTAGACTAAAATAATGACAAACCAACATGATTAGATTCTTCTTGATAATGTTACTTGTTACGACCCTGTAGTTAAATTACATGTGTGTTAAAATTTGAATTTCTTCTAATTCTTTCTATTTCATTTTTATTTCATTTTTTATATCATTAAATATAATTATTATTATGATGATGATTATGTTCGCAGGGTCTGATATTTTGTTAGAAACATCGTGTTTATTTAGAACGTAAATGTGACTCGCGTAAGCACGATTTTTGCATGACGGCTTTGTCATATTAAGTAAACAGTCGGAAATAGCTATATAAATGATTGGTTGTGACTACGGTCATTACTAATAATACTTGTTGACATTCTGTACTACGTTGGCGATATTTCGAAATCTCCATGATTCCTTCATGCGTGTACATGAAATGACGTATTAGTTTGCTTTAAAATACTCAGGTACTTGCGAACTAGTCTAGAGTCATATGTTAACATCTTAGAGAGTCACATTGTAACATCTTATAGAGTTTCTAAATACGTTAAGAAGAAGGTATTCTTTTGTGCTGGAAAGAGTTGTTCGTTCGTACGTATGAAGAATAACATGTGTTTTGTTATTGAGGATAGTTGTACTTCGTCTACCTTTTAAATAATTATTTTCCCTGGAGAACTACACAACTGGCTTTGGACAAATACATTTGCTGAAATTAATTCTAAATTGGAACTGAACGATACAAATTGTGATTCACAGTGAAAATTCTGGACATTTGTGTTTAACTTTCGTCTGACGTCATCATCCGCCATCTTGGAACGGAATTGAGATTCAGACTACTTCAATTTAGAACTGTTTGTTCACAGGACTTATGTGTTTTCACAATTTTAGGAAACATTTTTGGATCTTCTTCGTAAATCGTAAGTCTTGTTTCATATTTTTACCTTTTCACCGTGTTTTCTAGGGAAATAAATTATTTTTGTTAAAATTTACAAAGCTTGTTGTAGTCACTCTTTTCTTTGTTACTTTAAACTAGCCGATACGTAACAGACTGAACAAGAGAAGGTTGGTTGTTTGGGATTACCTCTTGTCCAGCTGCAATTTCAGGGCTTATTTCATCTCCTCCCACAAAGAAAGCCATCCAGGTTTCCGTGTCCAGTGATTGGTTATAATTTGGCATGTTCCCTAGCAATCCACCCAGGGTGTTTCCGTTCACTGATGAATCAACTAGAGGGGCCTTTTCAAACTTTGAAAACTTGAAAGCAAAAGAAAAATTGTTGTTAGAAATCTATATGCTGTAACACTTTCGTAAAAAGGCCTTTAGTCGCTGCAGGATTTATTATTTAGAAATATTCTAAGATAATACGAAAAATAATATAAAGGGCCAAATTCTTTTAATTTCAACCCTAGTTTTTTTATTCCCCTTCTAGACTGCTTGCTAGCTTGTTCTCTGCTTGATTATTGGTAGTCTGTGTAAATGGCTTTAACCCTATCGTTGAAGTTACAAGCAACAACCGTGTGTGTAATAAAAATTACTCCTCCAATCCAAACTTGGTTATAAGGCATGGTATTGAATTAGTATATGGAAACATAAATTTTTTTATAAATCACCTTTATCTGAATTTTATTGTCTTTTTGCAGAAGAACTAAGACTTATGTATCCTCAAATTAAGGCCTATGTATTATCAAATTAAGGCCTATGTATCCTCAAATTAAGGCCTATGTATCCTCAGATTCCTGTTGAAGAGACATTTAATGCTCGTTATTTGTTCATTCAAGACAAGCTATGGTGCACACATCAGGTCTTGAATTTATCGGAATGTAAAGTTAGAAAAAGTTGTTCTGAGATTTAATCGAAACATTCTATGTACAATGACTATTACGTATTGAACCTCTGCATTCATGATCGCTCTCTAGGACTATAGATAAGTTAAATGGATCCTTTTAACGATAATAGTGAATCTTAATTAGGATCAGCAAAATACACTTTAGGTCTTTCTGATTGTTTTTTCTAAATATGGTTCCAAGAAATGAGTGATTGAATGGTGGAATCAAATGAGACTTTTGAGACTATAAGTCCGTAGTGTCTTGCAAAGACTCGTACTCTAATGTCTGGCACAGATGAATGTTTTAGCAACAAGAACGGAACATTTGTTTCTTCAATTCATTTTGTTATATCCAACTGCGGATTATTCAGACTGGCTGAGATGATTCAGAGAAAACTCTGACATGCAAGGTTTGGTCGGAGTCAATTATAGTAAAAGATTTACACAATCGCAACGTAAGTGTTGCATAAAAATGTAAAGTCACATCTTTTGAACTTGGACATCGTGTCCTGAATCGCAGATCATCGAATTCATCTTAGACTTCAAAACATATCCACACGAAGAGTTGGATAATATTATTTGCAACCATTTATTATCTATGTTAGCTCACAAGCTCGAGTGTTGACTAGTGACCTTCAACCGAAAGTTGCAACATATTTCTTAACACTTTTCCGTTGTGTTCAGTAGTTATAGCCACATGGTGCAAAGTACACTCATGTTTGAGTCACACCTTTCACAAATGATTATAGTTTCATTACCAATGCCAGGATCGTTAACCTTTGACACTGAGTCACACAATGCGGGTTATCACGCTTATGTGAGATGTACTCACATACCTAATATATACAAAATCTAATTTCATTTGTTCAAGCAGCAGTGTTCACGAGCCAGTTTATTTCAGAATTCAATATTATGCCCATTAAAGTTAATTCCATGGTCAAGGAAGGCGTATTTATTAAACTATATTGAAATATAATAAGCATAATAACGCTTTTTAATACTTTCAACAGACGTCTAAGTTTTAATTATAATGTTTACACAATATGAGTTTCATACTCTGAGTCTCAATAAAAGATCCGAACTAAAACTCAACACAACTTATTGTCAAACTCGTGCGAGATATGATTGATTTAATTTACATACCAAGTTTGCTTATTGTTTTTTCGTTTGTATTAAATCACTGAAATACTGACCAATATGCCTCTTTTTTAATACGGCTTGTTTTTATACTGAAAGACTTACCAATATGCGTCTTTGTTAATGCGGCTTGTTTTACACCGAAATACTGACCAATACGCCTCTTTGTTCATATGGCTTGTTTAACATAGAAAAATAACTGGTACACTTTAAAAGAGAAGAAATTACTGAAAGGTTGTGACCTACATTTTGTGTCATTATTTGTGAGGCGCCAGAAAGGCAGAGATTAATAATCGCCTTTAAACTTCCTTGGTCCATATACTCGGTCAAGGTTGTGTTAAACGTCCGTAGAAAGTCCTCTAGGGTAGCTTTCAGATTAACAACACTGAGCATTGCTTCGTCAGGCCTAGACTGGAAAAGAAAGAAATCTGGAGAATGCCATACTAGGCATCTTTCAAATACGCAGCTAAATTAATGGAGAGGTAAAGTAGTTCATTGTGACCATAATTTATAATCACACCATCAATGATAAATACTCCCATCAAAATTATGACCGTACGTGCAGCAATGTTAGTGAAACTAGGCTAAATGCAAAAGCCTAACACTAGCGCATTCGGGAAAGGAATATAAATTGATTAATCTTTACAAGCGAGACGAATGTATTTACTAACATTGATCTTTGTAAGCGAAGCAAGAAACATAACCTTTTGAACAATATTCTTCATAAATATAATAGTATCTACTTCTTTCTTTGGCTGCTCCTAGTGGCCTAGTGGTCTAAAGCGCTCACTGTCATCTCACCTCTGTCTGCGTGGGTTCGAGTCTCGGATTCGGCCAATGTGGGTATGTGAGAAAGCTTGCCAGTAGCTTCTCGTGGGTCGCTGGTTCTTTCCAGGATTTTCCCGGGTTCTTTCTCCACCATTTATCCTGGCAGCCATGTATAGCCTATCTTGTGCTGAAATATGGCGTTAAACCCGACAACAACAACAACAACAACTTCTTTCCTTGAAATGCTTCAGTTTAAAAATAAAATGCAACAAAACAAAACAAAAACAAACTAGAGTAAACTGTAAGGCGATATTTCATGATTGCACTTGAAATCTTTTATATTGTTTTTAACAAAATATTTATTTTAGATGTCATTAAAAATTTATCATTACAGCAGCATGGGTGGGGTTGAAAAGACTTTTTGACGTTTTTAAGGGTCCATTTTTAAAATCGAGGCCTTAAAAAGCTATTGAGGTTTCATATTAAAAACGCCGATCTGAGCCTTATATCCACCGCAGACGCATCGCGGTTGATGTCCACGTTTGCAAGAAAAGGGGAACGGGCGGAGGGGGGGAAGGCAATCTCCCCGATGTGTGTTCTAAAATAACTGACTTATAACTGAGCTACAACAAACTTAATTGTATTTTAAACAAAGCAGTAATCGTTAATGAGTATTCCAAAAAGAATATAACACAATTGCTCGGGTACGTCGCTAGGTTTGCTAATAATTGACGGTTTGATGTAGTACGTTTTATAATATAATATGTGTGTTGACGGGTGATAATTAAATCGTTGTTTTATCAATAATGATAAATGATTCTGGATCTCGTACAATTAAACTAGCTCGACAATGACTATAGTTTAGTAATAAATATCTCCCCGTCCGTGATTCTGTCAAACAGCAACTACAACAGGAGACCAAAGAGGAATTTACACAAGGTACGGAACAGTTATTTAAACCAATTCTCAAACCAACCAAAAAATTGTTACAACAAATGAGGCAACACAAAAAGGTCTTGGTCGTCTTCAAATCGCTCAACCACCACCAACAATAACTTCCACAACCGCAGCCCAGAGTCCAACCACCGCCAGCACCAAAAGTTAAAAATGTTATAACATATAAATTTACTACGGAATGTTTTTCAGCTATCAGTGATCCAAGCAAAATGCTTGATATTGCCGAGTTTGGATACGGTAGCAGATATAAATATGTACAACCCGAATATGTTTACAGTCTAAAATCTGTCGTTTGGGTCAAAGATGTATATCGCGTTTCTATGAATATTCAGCAATTCAGAAAGGAAGAACACAACATGAAAAGGAAAGAAACCCAGAAAGAAACGAGGAGTAAACATAAAAACGCAGCAGAAGAAAGGAGAAAATCAGGAGTAAAAGCTAGAGGGAAGAAGGAGCTGGGTCAAATGCGCTCAAGCAACGAGCTCTGGAACCACAACTAGACTTCGTAACGTAACGCCACCTGAAGGAAATTCGGAGACGGACTAACCCGTCGTGGTCGCTAAAACAAAGTGATAATGTAATCCCTGAATCATCGGTGACTGACGATAAACTTTGCCCCAATTACGTCATCGCTGATGTTGATCGACTAGAAATTCTGATTGGTGGAAGACGAGCCGGCAATAATTCCCTCGAAATCACCAATGAATCAGCTGGGATTTGTCAGCGTTTACTAATAGGTTGTGTCATGGACAGCAGCGCTTATCGGGCACTTATCAATTAAATTACTGATGATCGCTACAGAGGTTGATCAATTAGACTGATGATAACAAAATGGCATGATATATTCAATGCCCAATGTAAACCCATAATAGTCAGGGTGATACATTCACGATTACCAGTATATAATGTTATTTACGGAAACGGAATTGGTTATGTTGTTCAAGCTCTATTTAGAACGGTAGCTCTAAAGGCGATCCCGATTGCAAAACAATTAGGAATGAAAACCATCGAAGTCGTTCGTGATAAAGTTATTGGCGCCGTTGGTGATGCTGCTGATAAAGCATTCTCAGCGGTCGGAGACAGACTCGCGGGATTAATTCGACGAAAACTGCAGCCAGTAAAACTACCCAGCACCGAAGTGATGCCAGCAAGTGTCAGTAATACCAAATCAAGCTGCAAATGAACGGTTGAAAGAATTAGTTGGCGTGCCACTGACACAACAACAAGCTGCTGAGAGAGAAAATAATATAACTGCAAGTCCGATAATAGGAAGTGGTCTAGCTCGACGTCATTTGAAGCAATAAAAAATGAAATAAAATGTTCAAGCGTATATCTGATCCCGCATTGACATGAACGCGCCCGTCCTCAAAGATGGATTAGTGCGTAATTATCAGTATTATTATTATGATGATGCACTTGCACCTGACGCACGTGGAAGAATCGAACTACAAGTAGATAGTCCGCTGAGGCATTTATTGAGATCGAAGGTCAACTTCTGAAGGCAGAAAATAGAGCGTATGGAATTGGAGATCGAGTTGGTTTTGTTAACAATGGTGTTATGGCGTTGTTTAACAGCACCACTTACATGATTGACGGAAAGAATATCGACAAGATAATAGTATCTTAGCGATTGACCTGAAACTTAATAACTGACACCTACACTTCACGCACACGTGGGACGCCCGTTCCTGTTGTCAATTCCAGAAAATCCGTTTACGCGACATTTTACAGAAATGGTCTATGTGTTTGCCAGGGATTGTTCACAGACGGTGCAGTTGTGCTGCTGGCCTTTTTGCGCGCTCTACATCTATCACGAAACAACTGTCATTGCTAGTCGTTAACATCGTCAGTTTAAAATAAATATTGGATCTCGATAGTTTCAATCAGATCGAGACTGACTTCAACGACTGGTGACTCGACACAAAACGTTCAACCAAAAGGCGGTGGGGCTTTTTTCATGGGAAGTTTAACTTCCATCCAAGGCAACAATATCCCTGCCGGTTATTAAAATCATCAGCAAAGCCGCCCAAGGACGGCTGAATGAATAGGCGCAAGCCAGCACAATTTGCAAATACGGTAGTTGGAAGTGCATTACATTTGTGGGCAGGTTGCGAAAGGTATTTAATGAAATCAATAATGAATAGATGAAAACTGTGGTAAAATGTGAAGAAGTGTAGCATTGACGGTCCTTTGATATTAGATCGTAGCGTCCGAGAGTTTGGGTATTATTTGTACCTTACCAGGGATACCAATGAATAAAAAATAGTATTAAAATATGGGACACGTTTCGGCATTTTTGTCCCACAGGAGGCCTTCTTGGAAATCATTGAAAAAGTTGTACATAGCAACAACGGTAACAATAACGACGCCGGTACCAAGGTTGGATTTGTCACCAACGGCATCTTAGCGTTGTTCAGCACCCCCATGCTACCTCATCGACGGAAAGGAAATCGAAACATGTTTTGAAAACGTTGACGATCACCCGAGAACATATGGCCCTTTGTGATATTCTTGCAGATCATGTACTTGCATATCATCGCAAACGCCTGGAGATGGAAAACGCTGGCTATAACAGGCTTCACCTAAATTACAAAAGTGGGTTTCTGCAACGTCGAGAACAACATCATGGAGCCTCGTTGCCGTTTTTGCATGCAATTCCTCCCAGTTATATATTCAGGTTTGTAGAGATGAGTGCAAAGTTATTGTCGGAGCCAAACACATAGTATATTTTATATCGGAAGCCAAAGCGACGATGCAATCTGACGTAAGATGGTAAAGTTGAGATACTTATGATAACTAGTTCAGTGACTGCAGAATTGCGTTTGTTGTCGTTCATAGGTTCAAGAGGCACGTCAACGACTTGTAATCTCGCACTCACCTCATATTCGATAGAAAGAAACGTGCAGCAGTTTTCATGGCACATACGTAGCCAACACGGTCTTAGCTCACCGAAACACATCTTTGTGGCTTTTTAAGATATAGCTCGGGAGCTTGGAGGACAAGCCCGTAATGTGCTGATATTTGTCCGGATAGTTTTATCTTCAGTCCCTTTGCGGTTGAACGGATAAATTGTCACCAGGAATCCTCCGAAAAAACGTGGCTGCACTTCAAAAACAATCATGTCACACGTGCATATCACAAGCTGTGGTTGTACAGGGATCGACATAAAAACATTTACAAGAGTCTGCAGATTTCACAACGCGATTTCACAAATTGCTCCCAGCTTTTATTGCTTTTCATTAGAACACCTAAACCTGTAACTCACTGGATCGTCTGCTATATGGCATTTCAATATCTTTTGTATTTTGGCTCGGACGGGCTTGCCTTGACACATGAAGTTGTTGATTATATACAAGGGGACTTTGCCACTTGAGACAGAGTTGGCTCCCTCTGTTTTATTCAACACCACCGTTGCAAACTCAAATGGAAGGTTCATTATCTCCATTGCAGCTTTGCAAGCACCAGAGCGTTCAAAATCCCCGCAAGCTCTTGCCGATTTCACGTTATCAAACACAAAATCGTTTAGAAAATGCGCTTAATAGTATACAATGCCTGTCAACATTTACTGGCGAGAGAGTGCAGCAACTCAACTCGGATCCGATGTGCATCTGACCAGGTTTGGCACCAAAGCGGATTTGATCTAGTTAAGAAGCTGTGCCATCGTCGGTGTCCAAAGGGCTTGCTTGTGATTATTTACAACTGAACCGGACAAAACCGGATTTAAATGATTTTGTTTATAGCCGTGAGTCACCGTCGCGAAACACTTGGCTCATCTTAATTAAATTGGGAGAATCAGCAACTCTGATGTGTTGGTATCCACTGTGAAAGTCTATGTTAATGTCAATACAGAATTGAAAGGTAGAAATGAGTGGATGCTTTATCATAAACGGAAATCAAATCCGGCTGATCCAAGAGCCGATCGACAATCCTGATGCCGCAACGAAGCAGTAGGTAGATGTACTGGCCGCCCAGTGTTATCAGCCCTGCCATCGCCAATACGTTGAATAACTTCATTTACGGGATAACTAGGAATGCTAACGAACTTGAGGAAACAATTGACAACAGAATCACAAATGGTCGACTTCTATTTACTGATGTGGATTGTTTTGATACACCTTAACCGTGCATATTAACAGTGTACCTTTGTAGTCATTTATCATATCTGGTTATTCTAGTGGGTAATGTAAATTGACAGCATTGATAAGCAATGAGCCTGATACACGAGTAATAATACTTAACAAACCATACACCAAAATAGCAATATCTTTCACATATGCATATGCAAAATCGGCATCATTGGTTACCAGAGATGAAATTCCGTTTAAAGCATTCCACCTGATCGTCTTTGATGTTTGTGTTTAAGATTTATCAGTACATATACATGAAGGATCCTAAACAGCCACGCGATGACGATGTTGCTAATCACAGGCTAGCTTGGCATTATCAAATTTTCGCAAAACAAAAAATCCCTGGAACTGACCACAATATCAGAAGAAAACTCAACCAGGGAAATTGTTTCTACAACGATGAAGTGTTCATCAGCACGTTCAAAACGATAAATACCTCGTCAATTGATATTTAACAACCAGCACTAACCCGGCTTAGAAAGGAAATACCTCGAAAGATATTTACTACAGGCTTTTGTCCGTGTAACAGTTATAGGGCAAACATGATATCAATTTTACCAATCACGGACAAAACAAATGTAGTTTTAGGTGAAGGTAGTCGCAAGCCCAAGAACGCACAATCGCCGAAAATAAAAATATTACCCGGCATGATATTTTCTATAATTACATAGCGGTTGTAACAGTTAAGAAAGGTACTTGGCGGAAAGTGAGTGTGCCTCTTGCATCTGGTCATGATGTGTATAGTCAAGGCCAGACTCTCGAGTATTTCTACTACTCAGCGACTTCATTAATTTAAGAACTGTGATGGACTCTTATAACTACCAACGCAGAAAAATAATCGAAGCTGCCCAGCGGCTGCGAAATGGAATGAAGAAAAAATGCGTTTTACGAGAGAAATAGAAATATGTATGTGATCGCAGATATAATTTGTAGATTCGCCGCGGCAACAACCGTCGGCCTGGTGTGGCGGGAATTTCGACCACGGCAACTATCGTATTCACACCGATCGGATTTACTGTTCCGTGGCTATCGAAGATGAAACCATTACCACAACCGAGTTCGAAACCTTATTGACATAAATAGAAAATTTCAGAATAATCCACATATATACACGTAACTGTAGCGCTAGCTAGTTTGGTTAGTTTGATTCAAATGTTATAATGGTGGGAAATTTTTAATCTTCGATGAATGCAATGGCCCATGCATCAAAATGAGTTATTCCGTAGTCGTGGCAGCTTCCGCACAAATTTAACTTTAATAACAATTCCTCAGATTAACCTGTCCGCTAAAACATGTGTGAAGTTTGTGATGCAGTTCTTGGAATTCCACAGCTGATTAATACTGCATTTGGGCCCTCACAGAGATGTCTCGAAGGCATAATCGGGGAGGGCAGTCAAGCTGACCTGTCCCGGTTATAAATGTGTCAAGCAATCGGACGCGCTGTAACTACGTTTGCCGCGGGGAAGGGGTGGGGTGGGGGGCATATTCATGTGTGGCAGTAGGCCTGAACCCGGATCGGTAATATAAATCTCAAATTCTCATTAGCTTTTATTAGAAGTTTTACATGTTCCGTACATGAAATTTTAGCCACATTTACGCTGACTTTATTCGACCCTATCAGAAAGAGAAGATTCGTCTCCTGCGAGTATTTACATTTTAAGAGCTGGTTGAATTTGTTCTCTTCTAATGACAATCACTACTGACGTTTTGAAAGAGCACAACATTTCTCATCTAGTACTGCCTAAGACTTCTTTTTTAAATTCCTATAACTGCTATTGAAATTCATGAATATCATGCTCATCTAACTCGTCAATGGAAATTTGAGTTTTATATGTCCCAAATGCACTTGTGTCCATTTGTCTGGACAGTACTGTGAATAGTGTAATTTGTTTTTAAAGAACTGCTTTCCTTAAACGACCACAAACAGGGTTCCTAATTCAATGCTAATTATGGAAGATACAAAAAGTCTATGCATCAAAATTTTTATTAGACATGGAATGATTAACTAATCTTTTTGATACAGCTTCAAGGACAATTTGTTCCAACTCACCTGAATTCCAAAGGAAACTTCAGCATAACTGCCTAACATGTCGACAACTCGTATTATCACGGTAGTGTTGAAGTCAGTATTTGGATCTCCCACGAACGTAGTGATGAATGCTTCCATTTGGCCTGAAATGTGGAAATGTGTAAAATTAAAGTGCCCTATCTGAGCACTGCTTTCTTCTTTCTGCTATTACGTGAATTAATGGATTCTCCAAGAGAAATAATTTTCGTAATTCACTGGAGTGAATAATGAAAAATATTTGTTCACTACCATCAACGGCAATCGATAGCATTATGACAAGAAATTTGATTCTACATTTTGTCACTTGCTTGTTATGACGGTACCAAGACCACTCGCACGAATGAGTACCAGATTCAAATCCCACAATGAGTACCAGATTCAAATCCCACAATGAGTACCAGATTCAAATCCCACAATGAGAGATTTTGTCTTTCTTTGTTTATGTCCTTTTATATCTTTACCTATTTAAATAATGATGTTACTACTGATAAGTTTATGTGCGAATATACAAAAAACACAGCTGAGCATAAACAGTAAATAGCGGACATTATCATCCGTGTTACCGTAAAAATTCTGCTACTTCAATCTGTTACGGATATTTCTAGCCTATACTTTTGAGCACATAAGGGAACATTTCATCACGTGGGTGAAAATTCAAGATTTGCTTTTCATTTTTAATCCACTTGTTGTGATATATCCACTATCTGCTTGATACCAACAAATATCTTCTTCATATGTCAGATACTTAAAAAGCATATTAACTCAACCGTTTATGAACACAACGGTGGTAGTTACAGTTGCAATTCCATGAAAATGCTATTGTTATGTCGCTGTACTAATTGCTGTATTGACCGCGACAATCCTATAATTACTTCATGAACGTCACAACGATTCGATGATAGCAAGGTAAGCAATAGTTTATGGGTATCAAAACCATATGATTTCTTCAAACTGTATTAATGTGCTACATAAATGACATTTAAAGTATAAAGTGTAGGCATTTCATTGAAGTTTGAAACGTTATCGAATGTTATTTCAAAAACCTATCATTTTCATAAGTAACTTTTCTTATCACGTCTAGTCGGAAGAGGAGTTTCAGATAGACCAAACGTTTTGTTAAACGAAATATACCGGCTGTCTGTAGGGTTTAAAAAAAAAAACGTCCACGACCGTATTGTCTCTAAACAAGTAAACTGCAGCAAACGTGTATACAACTCTGCATTATTTTATACACAAATCAGCTTTAGTAGAGAATAAATAACATGTTTGACGGAATTGTGTACTATACTGTTACTAATATTACACAGAACTATCGAACAAATTTCCTACTCAAATATGGCTCATTAAAAGGATAACTAAATGTCCAATAAACTCCACTGACTCGCATTGGATGATGTCATGTACATACAGTGTACTGACTGAAACCATGTGACGTCAAGGAGATATGCTGCAATACGACACGCGCTCGTTAGTTCAATCAGGTGAAAATACAGTTTTCTTCTTCTTGATGTAATAGACTAGACGATCTTCTTTAACCTAACCAGGTTTCTATAAAAAGCTGTAAAGGTTCGGTCTTTTGCAAATTGAAACATAACAATATATCAGAATTTATCGCTAATGCCCTTTACAATTTCAGGTATGCTGGTCACCCAGAAACTATATAGTTGTTGCCTTGGTGAAAAAGAACGACCACTGGAGAGCAGTAAACATTGTGAAGGAGAACGACAATTAGAACCCTGTTAACACGATCGGTGTGTTTCAAATCAATATATTAAAATAACATATTCATATTACCATCATAGGAAGACACTGCGTCTTGTGCAGTCATATATACGATTAGGCTGGTGTGTTTAAGAGTGAATTTATACTACACCTACATTCTAAATAATTTAACGATCGATGCCATTTATAATTGTTCTGACTTTGCTTAGGAGAAACATATATAGCACAGGTAGAACTAAACAGTTTCGTTTGATTGGCTTGTGGTAAATTCTTAATTATATAAGTATTGATAACTTATTTCACAACATTGCCATTTGTAAAAGCAAATGCACATGAAAAGTCGGTGTGTATTTTCAGTAAACAGGAAATAGAACTAGTGTGATTTATATCTTGTCGTGGGTTTAGCACGGGGAAATGCGTGTACGTAATATATAGAAAGATTAATTGCGTTCTGACCACAATTGATAATACAAATGTGGTGGCATTCATATTTGTGAGACCACTTACTATATATCTTCTCTGTATTTGGAAATTGTGAACAGATAATTTGTATCTTAAAAGAATCTGCGACTTTCTGAATCTAGTCTATGTGAATATCTAAGCTATATAAAATGAAATATACACAAATCATAAACGTTTTTGTAAACATTACATGACAAAGGGTGTTGTGCAGCATTTCAATGAAGTTAAAACATCCTGAAACGGTATATTGTTTAAAGGTAATTAAAACATTACAACAAAAGTGTCTTCATGCACTTCACTCTAATATATTCCACATCCAGTAACAACTCGCCAGGTGCTAGTGCTGTAAGAAAGTAGAATAAATGTCTTTCAATGCATGAAATAAGCGAAAGCAGATAGAATTGTTCTTGCTTTTGTCACATGAAAAAAAAAAAAATGTACTATTTTCTGTCCGACGTATTTGGGCCACTGTGAAAACCGCGTTGTAGCTGCCTAATGCCGTAAGCACCTTACGCGATTACACTTACATCCTTCATGCATTTAGTGAAATTGTCTCTCGGAGGTGTTTTAATCCTATAGTAACATTGCAAAATGCAAAGGTATTTTAATCAATATACTAACATCGCAAAATGCAACAATTTCCTAAGTCCTATAAGACCAATTCAGCATAACCATGAGATGATAACAAATATCGCATTTTAAAGTGATCATACACATGCTTACTGTGAAATGAATATTCCTTTTTCAAACAGACTGCCAAGCTTGTTGTACTGGTTGCCTGCCACTATTTTTTTTTAAGTTTCTTTGTTCCACATCGAACAGTGGAGTAATTATCATGGACCATTCGGGCTCTTTGGAAGCAATTGATTGCTATCATAACTATATTTGATCCTAAGTATTATCAACTGAAACCAATCCCATCCTTACCAGTATTCATCAACAGCTTTGGAGTATCATTATCAGTATAATTATTGTCCTGCAGTATAGAAAAAGTTAACTGCGGATTATCATCTAATATGGGATCTTGCTTATCTCGTTCATCTTCGTCCTTCCAACCGGAACACTTGTATCTGATTTTTTCAAACGTCGCATTGACTGAAATAATAATAATAATAATAATAATAATAATAATAATAATAATAACAACAACAACAACAACAACAACAACAACAACAACAACAACAACAAAAAATAATAATAATAATAATAATCTTCATTCTTCTTGTAGCATAGGCCACCGGCCCTGTTTACAATAATGCATGAAAATATATGGTGCAACCACCAAACATGGCAAGTCTAGCATTAACACACCGACTCTTTTTTTCTACTTCAAAAGAGCACAAAACATAATCTTTGTTTCGTCAAAAGCTTACTTATCAATATGCGTAAGATAAATACATTATCTGCAGTGGAATATCCACTTCTAAAACCAGCTTATCCTTCATCTAGGTTATAAAATTTTCTTTGACCCAATAAGCAGTCTTTTACTTACAATTGAAGTAAATATTTTGCTGAGGATTGGTGCAAGGCTGATCTCTATTTATATCCATGCATACTTATATTCCCTTGTTGTAAATGGATGCAATAAAGCAGGTGTTCAACGCTTTTTGAAGTAATTTAATTAAAATACTTTTTTTTTTAAAAAAGGCTCAAATTAGGCACCGTGACATTTACAGTTGCAATAGAAAGATCTCTCGAAGTCACAAATAATCACCGATTTTCCTAACCTGAATCTTCTAATAGCATGTTGCACTTCTTCAGTTATTTTATTGTCCAGATTTTCCTAGTGAATATTAGTTATTTCATTTAATCTGAGATACTGGTTAATATCATAATGTATATTAGATAATTACGAAAAGTATTGATACCCTTCAGTGCGCTTTATTTTTTATTTATTGAACGTGGTGGTTGGACATTTTGAAAGTCTCCAGAGGCTTTTCGAATGTTTCTCAGAAAGTGCTTTTTCAATAATTGCCTTTTTCTTTGTTTGTTTTCGTTTGTGTTTGTGCCAGGTTATGAATTTTACACGTTTCTTTGATGCTTAAAAAAGCCAGGTTATCTGGCATGTTATTATTTCTGAAGTTCTAAAGTTCCTCAAGCGTGCACTGTTAGTTGCTTTACAGTTTGCATTGTACGAGGATTGTTTGTTAACCGAAATCATATTGCTTTTTTACATTATTTTGATCAACATTCATCGTCTGTGCCAATTAAAAATAATTTCAATAAAAGACGTTAATTGACTGTGTTCTATCATTGTGGGTATAGTATAATATTTTTATAATAGTAAGAAGCTGGCAGTTTGGACAAATATGTTTCTTTGTATTCAGTCGAAATTTACCTTCGCCTTCGAGACATACTTTTTTTTATTTCCAGCTGTGATGGTAACAGGATCAGCTAGACCCAAATGACATATTACTTGTGGATACATAGATGCTATCCTACTACCATTCCTAAAAGTAGTTGTAGGATCTAAACGTAAGTAGTATACAGTTGTAGCAGAATTGTCTTTTAATAACAAAGACATGTATCAGCCCCACATGTATTATTTGCAATCCTCATACCATATATCTGAAAAATTTGAGTCAATTCCCACCATAGAGATTTACTTTGTTTCTGTCCTTGTTGGCACTTCCACCTAAATCTACATCCTGGACATAGGCCTTATTTTTGTCAATAATATCATTATTATCATGTGTAATAAACTCGTGTTCTATTGATGTATAGGCAAGGAAATCTCCGTCAACGATAAATGTGTGGTTCTGATAAATAACCTCATTGTGTCGATCCTTTTTTCAATAAATGGTAAACAAGCCTTCTTCTGCGTATGTTGCCGAGTATTGCAGGTGACATGTATACTATACCAAATGTTACAGCTTCCCCAAGGGTTTGTACATAATGGGAGAATACAAACCAGTGTTACGTATATGTAATTAAATTGCTTTTGTGTTAGTTTTAAATTCCTTTCATTTTATTTATTTATTTTTTCATTATATTTTATTGTAATGATAATTTGCATTGGATTTGAATCTCTTTTCCAAAAATTGGCTTGACCCGATTAGATCTTAACGTTACTTAAGCACTATTTTTAGCTCACAGTTTTTGTAAACATCGAGTGATAATGATTGGCTTTTGCCAAGGTCATTTCGGCCCGCATGTGAGCTGAACTGTAAACAGTCTTTTTTATATATATTTTCAGTGTAAGAATTTGGATCTTAGATAGGGCTATTCTTGCATTCGTGATAAATGGCATTTTATTTTATTGCTATGTTCAAATTAGTAAATCACGTAGCCTATCACGTGGAGTACCATGTATCTAAAATCGAGGCTCAAAGCAGCCATTTTCTACTAGATCGAGTCAGAGTCGTTCTTAACACCTTGAGAGAACAAGGTCTTTCTAATTGTTGTTGCCAGTTTGATTTTCATTTGTTTTTGGAATTTAATAATTTATTCTCTAGAAAACTAAACAAGTGTACTTTTTTTTTATAAAAGTTCTGGGAGAAAGAAATTCAGTGGACATTTATTCTGGAGTTATACGGAAACATAAACTGTGATTTCACCGAGATTCGAACCCGAATTTTATTAGAACTGTTTAGTGATAGGACTTGCATTTTTCAATCTTAGGATTAAATTTTGGATCATATTCACAAACCATAAGTCCTATTTCCAATTTTTGCATTGTTTTCTCGGAAAATAAATTATTTTGTTAAAATATACAAAGCTTGTTGGCTTCACTCTTTTCTTGAACGTGAATTATGCTCACAATACAAGGTTCAACAACGTTTCAAGAAGCATAATTAAAAAACCTCACGATAGACGTACGCTAGGCAGCACACCTTCAAAGTTTTAAACTGTTAAAATTTCCATAGAAAGAGAATTTGCTCAAAGTACCCTCGACATCAAGAGCGTGCATACTCCTTGTTTAGGTGACGGAAGTCATATGTGATACCCATGTCTTGCTATATGTCTTAGAGTACTAATATCTCTCTTGCTTAATAATAATAATAATAATAATAATAATAATAATTATGATACTACTACTACTACTACTACTACTACTACTACTACTAATAATAATATGATAGTTTTCTTTGTTTAGATCAAATGTGCTATGTTCGAAGGTAACTAGTCGTTAGAACTTCTAACAATAAACATGCCATATGTTGGGAGTCATAATAGGTTGCTTCAATCATGCAGGAAAATATGAAAAAAAGTTTTTTTTCTGTACTATACTGCATAGGTTTAGGAACTAAAATATTGCTCGAAAAAAAACAACAAAAAACGACGATTTCATATTTTTTAAATCGAATTTAGTAACTTTCATATGTTATGCCCACTTTGATTTTCTATCTAAGGCTGTAAAACAAAACAACACACTTCAAGAAACAATGTAATTTAGTTGCTGCTGGATTCCAAAGTTTTAAATTGAAATTCAGAGTTATATTGTGAATAACTGTCCCGTGAAAAAACTATTCCAGTTGGTCTGGAATTGAGGGATTTTGTTTTCCTGTCGATCCAGCTAAATTCTTCTTTACTATCTGTGATGGGATGGACCTTTTAGTTGGGTCAGTTCCGTAGGACGTACATGTGGCTGGAAGGTATGGCCTTGATGAAGCTGCACATGTGTTTCTGTTCTGTCATCGATAGTTTGTAGTCGTATTATGGTGGGGAAAAATATGTAATTCTTTTCATTGAAATTTTACGAGGCAGGATTAAATATCGCTTGTTAGGGAATATCAAATTCATTTCGTTTCGGAGTGCAGTCAATTCTTGTTTGGAATGTGATTTTTGTTGCAAATAAAGTCTCAACTGCATTATAATTTCGCGCTGTGAATCCATTTTGTGGCACCCATGTAATTCTGATTAGAAAATATAACAAATAAGGTCCATTTTGAGGAAAGTCAAAATGCGAAAGGTAAGTATATCTATATCCATTGTCATTGCCAGCTTTTATTAACATATTTTTAAGCCCTGTCACTTGCATGCCCTTTGTTGGAGGGGCTTTAGCTATTTACATGACATGTACAGCTTTTAAAATTCCAAAACAGTTGGGGCGTGACAGCTCGTTTCGTTAGCAGACATAAGGCTTCTTCGTAGTTTTGGCTTATTTACTCTTAGGCTCATACTTTTCAGGCAAGACCCGCCTTCTTCAGTTGCATTTTGTTCGAATTTAGTATTTGGAGTGGCGTTTAAAACGCAATGTCTCTAAGGGAAATGGCATATCCCTAGGCCACAATATGCCGCTCTATGATGTTTGCATAGCCCAGTGAGAGCACGGCTTATAGTCTGAACCATTCTCACTGCGAATAGCTATGAACTTTTCTCCTTAGTATGTGTTTTAATAATCTGAGTTTTTTTTTTAATACCGCGTGTCTCACGTTTGTTTTGAACATATCGGATATCACGTTTGTTTTGGTCATAGCGGATATCACGTTCAGTAGTTTGCTTAGTTAAGGTTTTTCTTGTGACTAATTTAACTCATCCACATTGACATCGTTATCGTCTCTACTTGCTTATTTCATCCAAAGACGAATCTAATAAATCAAAAGCCCCGCCATCTGCTACATGAGCATACATTGTTTATTTACAATTAAATGTAGTTTCTAACACACGATACTACTTTTAAACACAGTTTCGTGCACTAGGAAGCAGTGCAGTATGGGAAAATACTGTGCGATTATGGCAAGGTAAAGTTAATGGAGAAAAAAATGAGTATATAATACATAAAATTGCATCATGTCAAATGAAATAGTGTTACAAGTTAAATGTTATGTGGTTCCCCGTAACATACACGGAAAATCAATTACGCGTGTAATATGGCGTGGTATCTACGGTTGGTAAACGGATACGAAACATCTGTTAAGTTACTCATTGCAGTGTTTAATGAAACAAATGCTGAGAAAGCCGTTCATTTATCATGGCAATTCTACAGTAGAGGAGAAAGCTGATTATAATAAGTCTCGAGAGAAAGAGCAGCTAGCATAATGTTCAACTTGTGCTTGCGTTCATACAAGTAGTAATATGTGGTACATGGGTATTGCAGAAAAATAACACTATCACGTAAGTGTACGTTTGGAAACTCTTAGAATACGTACGGGAACTCCTATTTTAAAAATGTCCATAATTTTAACATGGAGAGTTGTATTCAGTCCTTAAGTGAAATCCTATGTTAAAATATATAGTTATGGGCTGTTTCCATAATTGATAAATATTTAGCTACAAGAAAAAAGGTAAGGTTATAATTTTAGATACTAACAAAATATAGTGTGAGCAATATCAAACATATCACTTTTTGATTGCTATCCAGCATACCACCTTTTGAAAAGTGTCCAACACGTACTATTTGAATAACATTCAGCAGATATTTTTTATCATAATCCAAGACCCAAAATATAATATGTAATACCTTACATGCACTATTCAATGTATAGGTTAGGGCGTAACAAAGTGGGGTTGTGAAATATATACACACCATAGGTAATGTTTATAGGCGCTCTATAGCCACACACATAAGAGGGAACTGTAAAGTTTTAGTTAAGTTTTGAAGATAGACAAAGACACACACACAAACATGAAAACAACCTCTCTTCTAGAGATAAGCGTATCCTGGAAAGAGCAGCGGAGATTTGTCCGGGTTCTATGACGTGCATCGATATCCAGAACAAGTGAACATCCAAGGCCTGGCTCATTCAAGCACTGTGTTCTAAGGCGGACGGTAACAGTCAGTTTTAGAGGTGGCTCGCGTTGGTTTGTATCTCACAATCTTCTTAATTCCTCCTCTTCTGAGGTACTTTTGCCTCATTGTTTTCATGAAAACATCCAGTTTGTATATTGCGCTGGAGTTCTTTCTTTCTCCACCGCCCATGACATCTTGATATAGGATCACGCTATCCAGTTATGATTTTTCTTTCTCTGTGCTAGTTTAGAATTAAGTGTACAGAGTACATACGTTTACCGAAGTTACAATGAAGCAAAATCAGGTCTGTGTAGCAAATTAATCTTTTGTTGCTTTAGTTAGGCAATATTTTAGATATCTTTTCAGAACGGTGGGCGAATGAATTACATTTGTTCTCTTGACAACGTATAGTCGAATTGAATTTCCGAAACTAAAGTGACACTCTCACGCAATACGACTTGCTTCTCTAGCCTTTTAAAAGGCTGTCTGGCGTTGAATCAGGCTCCTACAGGATGTACCGGTCTATGAAGCGGTCTAGGGGCTCGAACTTGGGTCACACCGGTTTCGATCATGTCAACAGTGATGCAGTTGGTTGCCTCAAAGTAATACTGGACAGAACTCTGTCCCTGCAACTCGCGATGTTGAATAGAGCTTGCATATGATCGTGGCTAAAGGGTATGTGCATTTTGTATTGCTTTCTCCTGGGTACTTGACGGTATTCACGGCTTTGCTCCATCGTGCATTGTTATGTCCTCCTGGTTTGGTTCCCCACACTATCCGGTTGTCTTCGATGTGTTGTAGAGCAGTCACCGGTGTTTGGAGAGCTGTAGTAGTCCAGTGGCACATGTCTGATAGCATAGGTATTGTAAGACTTCGTAGTACAGATTTCGGCTTCTTCCTCTTGTCAGTTACCCCTACCTCCGTTGTGGATGACGGGATCTCCGTTGCAAGGTGTGCGGTTCAGTTCTCGCTGCCTCACTTTTTTCAATTCCATGGCATCTTCTCCGGATTCTTATTCTGTCCCTGTCTTCTCCACTTCCTTGATGATTTTCGTGGTGGTGGCAGTAATTGTTGTACATTTATTTCCTTTGGGAGCTTGGTTTCTTCTTGGTAACTATATCTGTAGCCCTCTCTGTTCCTTCGGTTTTCCACTCCGTCTTCCATGGGTATTTTTCATAAGTTGTTTTGTCCTCCCAGGACAGGCGAAATCACCGCATTATATGCTAAGACGCGGACGTGAAATACAACATCCTTCAGATTCGGTACGCTGGCTTGGAAGAAAACATTACAACAATTAAGATTGTCAGAGAGAATGTGAAATAACATGTTAATTGCTAGTTTAGTTTATAAATATAAAACTCAGCGCCATTATGTTCTAAATAGACAATTTGGTTTAATAACACTGAAAATGAAACATCATATGTGAAGATGAATGCTCAGGACTAGTCATATTGTCTTCATCTAAAAATACCAATAACATTAAACTGGAACATATTGACAAGGTTGACAACGTTGTGGAGTAAGACTAGACTTCCACTGATCTAGTACTGTGATTCCTTTCCCATCTGTAATGTTAAACCCTTCGTTCAATTGTTGGATGAGTTGAAATTTGTCGATAATTAAGAAGTTAATTCTACTGGCGCAGTAAACTCAGTCCACACTGGACATTTCAAACTGTTGCGAGCAATGGATTGTCTCAAACAACCGTCGCCTTTGGCATTGATGTTTCAATGTCACTAACAGTGATTCCCATAAATATGTAACTAAACTTGCTGCTTTCTGTGGTGGAATTTGAGACTTGGAAGCTTTCACTTTCACCGTGTACGCCTAAGCTGTCCTTTGAAATTTCTTTAGGTCACCTTTGGGATAGGCCAAATGTAAATGTATTCTGCGGAAGCTGTCGAACAGCTTTCTTTCTCAATCTTTTTGTAGAGGTAGGTTACACTGGCTCATGGTCACATATCTCCAAAATCGCTACCATAAGCTTGTGCTGCTGACACTTCACTTAGCGTGTGAGTTGTCACCGAATAGTTGCCGTCGTAGCTTGGCATCCTTGTCTACCTTCTCCTTGGCAAAGTTTAATCTTTTAAATTGTTAAAGCTACGTTAAAAATCCAAATCACAACAACAACATAACAATCTTTTCATCTTGATTGTAAATTGATCTGACTGTTGTTCACAATCTCTGCCTAAACAGAAGGAACCCATCACCGTAAGTGAGTACAATCATTCAGCTTTCAATCTGTGAAGACGGAAGAGACACAAACGATCGCACTTCTCCTCAGAGATTAACAGAGTATCATTCAAGACTTCTGACTACTCTACTGGATATAAAAGCCACGATACATACTTCATATGTCAAGAAGAAGGATCTATGACTTCAGAATGTCCAAATCGCCAGCGAAAAGGAATCTCTAAGATAGGAGAACAGAGGTACAAAAGAAAAGCTATCTATCATCAATGTTATGAGAAAGGTCTTTATTCTTCACTGAAAAACATCTCGTTACTAATAGATATAAGTGGTCCTGAAAAAGACCGTTGGTGATTAGATCAACAAAAAGGCTTATGCACTTTACATCCTGAATCACAGCTGTAATATAATTTTCCACTGAAAAGTCCTACTTCCGCTGTTGTTGCTGGTAGTGGTGGCAGTAACTGCTGAGGCTATTGTCGTCTCATTGGTTGTGAACTTCAATGCATTAGTAGAAGATTTTGAAAATTGTGAAGCCTTAGATCGTGATGATCTATTTCTTTCGGACGGTCTGAGGAAGTCCGATATTTTATCTCAACTGTTTTAACTCGGCGAAAATATGTTTCTTCTGTTCACTATTCAAAGCTTAGTTCTCTATTTCTTCTTTATCTTGCTTTGCTTTGTTTTCTTGATATTGTTGCTGAACAAATACTTTGTTCTTGTTCTTCTGACGTTGCCAATAATCTCTTGTTTGTTTCAGCACAGAATAATGGTGAAGGCAAAATTATAACGAAAATGATAATTGTTACAAAGCCAATTGAAGTTATTCTCTTCTAGAATAATACAAGCTATCACATCAGTTGTGGTAATCGCAGTACCGTCACTCCAAGTATAAGATGTATCCGCAGCAGGATCATCCCAATACATTACATTCACTTTATTATCCATATATATCGAGAACGATATTAAAAATAACGTTATATGTCCAATATCTTTTGTTTGATTTCTTTCCGCGGATTTCCCGGTTTCTTTCTCCACCATTAATACTGGCCGCCATGTATAGCCTATCGTGTGCTGAAAAATGGCGTTAAGCCCCACAACAACAACAATATATATATATATATATATATATATATATATATATATATATATATATATATATATATATATATATATATATATATATATATTCCATTTTGTTATCTTCTCTACAGACAATTTGACAAGATATGGGTAAAACTATAGCCCTCCAGCAATCGTTTTCGGCATCCTCCTTAAAACAGTCTTCCTGTTACATGTCAAGGTATCGTTGGTCATTGCCAGGATCACAGACACAACACTATGGAATAGACGAATCTATATGGTGAGGCAAGACTGCCTGAAACGTGTCGTAGTAATAGACCGGCTGTGAGGGGAAGTATTTGGAGAAGAAATATACGGTGGTGTGCTATGAATTAACTGTCCTTGGCTAACAAACTCTAACGGCCCTTTCCAATACCACCCAGATCTCAAGAAAAGATCGATATTCCTCAAACCAATTGGCAGTTTTTGATTCTATGTCCGTGTACGTGTGAAAACCAACTAATATACAATAACTATCTATCTCATACATGTAGGAATATTGTGTCTATACGCACTACGTACCTTCCTTGCTTTGCGCGTTTGTGTTTTGGGTGTGTTTGTGTGTGTTTCATGCCATCGTTATACGTTCTACCGTTTTCATTAGATATGTGAGGCATGAGATAGTATAGTGTGGGTCACTGAATATTAAAGAAAAATTATGTGTTGGCAAGTTACCAAAAGTATGTGTTGGGTAGTGGTCAAGAAATGGAGCGTTAATAATAATAATCAAAATGTGATATGTTGAATACGCAAAACATTGATGTGATGTATATTATCTAAACATTTTATCAGTAGATTTCTTCTTGTGACTATACATTTTTCAACATGGAAGCTGTTTACAACTCCAACTGCTAATATAGGGTTTCCAATACGTATCAATAAGGGCTTCTACATATTCTGCCTATGGACACGTTTATCATTGACTTTCATTAACGCTCATGTTTATCATTGAATTTCCTGTACGTCCCCAAGTGTTGCCAATGTAAACCTACTGAGTAATGTTAATCCCCGTACGAGCATCAAGGGACACTTCTTACTAATAAAACACTCAAACGTTTTCCATACAGACTGCTGACGTAGAATAATCTGCCATTTTCTATGTATCTTGGAAGTTTATATTTGCAATAAATTATTACTCTATTTAGTTCAATTTATGCCCAAACCTCCCCTCTAAATTTCTCACCTATTGTTTTATCCAGCATACACGTTCCTCCATACGGCGGCTCGTTTACATTCCAGATACTTGTTACTGTACCTTTTTGTGCTGTTGAAGCTATATAAATATGCGCAGCGATCAGGTACGTTTTGCCGGCAATAAAAGACTCTTTGAGTATGAAGATACCTTTGTGTTCGAGACCTAGAAAAATGAATACATTACAGATATGGTATACACACGTAAGATATTGGCTAGTAAAATTTACATGATGGATCACAAATAACTAAATGGATAGGCAAATTAACGGATGATTGGATTAACTGAATGATAGAGAGTTTGTCTGCACATCTACTTATGTATACTTAAGTTTTATCTTTCTAATATATATATATATATATATATATATATATATATATATATATAACGTTCATGCATCCGTTATATCTATCTTCCTGTTTGTATCGGTTTGTACCTTTTTGCCCAATTATTATCGACTACAAATTGATGTCAAGCCATCGGAAATTTATTAAATCCGAGCAAAGATATATCAATTGTAGATTGTCAGTGATGTTTGTTTCTATTAACAATCGATTAAGACTTGTATGCAACCAGCTTCATATGAAATGTTATTTTTACCTGTCTCTATAAAGGTGTCCAAGCACGCTTTTAATAAAACCAAGAAATTTCTTGCGATAAATTTAATACCATACCTCATACAATGACTATACAGGACATAAACATATATTAATGTCAAATTATACTCAGAGAAATTATGACAAAAACAGAAAACCCCACATAAAACCTAACTGTGGTTAAATTCAAATGAATAGAGATGTTGTTGATGGCAATGACGAAAAAGATAACGAAGCTGCAATATATCTTTCACACATGCGACTAGATTTATAACGAGCTCCATAATTTTTGTTATTTTTGCCTAACCTTTCACAATTCATGGTGGCAGTAGTGTTGATTTCTCTGATGGTAGTGTTGTTTAGAACATGGATAGTAGTGGTGCTCATAAAAATGAATGAAAATACCGTACCTGTTTGGGTTTTCAGTAAACCTGTGATATTTACATAGACCTTGTGCACAACGTCCCACTGACTCACTTCCCATCTAAACGACACATCATTACTCATAAGGGAGTCCAAATCGTTGCATGTGGTTTCCATCTCCAGCTGAACATCGTCATATGCTAGCTTGTTCCTGGCTCCACAGTTATAGATGCACCTTTCCAACAGAAGTAAAATTCATGCAAGAACCTAGAGGTAATCTATTACCCTAGACGTGACATTTTTATATTTTGAGACAATTAGGGATGAGGAAATTTGAACAAAAGCAAAATCTAAAACAGTGCCGCGGTTTTATCCCAAGAATATATTATTTATAACATTCTGTTACAAAATTACTTCCAACAATTATAAACTGTTTTCGTTTATTGTATTTTAAATAAATATCTGTATTGTTCTTGTAATGAAAGTAAAAGAAACTGCGAACATTTTGTTTGATAACTTGTCCTCTATGGTGGTAAGTTAATGTATATGCATTGGCGATATTGTACATAGACACGCTCGGATTGTTAGGAGACACTTTTTTATTGTTTGGTCTTAATATATCTTAAACTAAAGGCTACAATATCGCGTTTTGTTATGCCAAAATTGAAACGTGGTGCGCACATACAAAATATAAATTATTACCATCTTGTTTAGAGGTTTAAGAATATTTCTAGGCCACACCACCTCTTGTACGATACAATTTGTTGCCCACTTTTAAAATTTATATCATTGCCATTTATTGAAGGGGAATAAAAGTATTCTAGAGCGGTTGTAACTGATTAATCAGTACCATCCTCTTCCAAGCAAAATACATGTTCAACTGGTATATTCATATTTAATATATCTACTATAGCACACCTAGTAATCTCACAATGAGAACAAAGGTAATATGGTTTTAATTTTTAAATACAACATAAATAATTCTGCAGTCAGTATGTTTGTATTCTTCACACCTTCGTACACTCTCAATTTAAACTTTACTTTTTGATGTGTATCGACAGAGTTGGACTGAATGAAACTGGACATATCAACAGCAGAATGAGCTAGTGTATTATTATCGAAATATCTGCCATTCATTTCAATAAATATTAACCTGATACAGCAGTCAAATGGTCCATTTAGGGGTGGGTGGGCCCATATTTAGTTTTGCAGGACTGTAAAAGAATTCCTTCATCCAAATATTTATGAACAACATAATAATGTAGAGTGTAAATAGCTTTACTTAGTCTATCAAGTGAAATAGAACGTATTTCACTTGTAACTACTATGTAGTTAATTTCATTTACGTCATATAAATCAGTACAGTCCCCATTTCCCTTTGTAAGCATGGTGTATCAGCTGGTACTTCAGCCCTATTTATTTGAGGCAAATATTGCGTTGTTACAGGGTTATTTTCGACGAATAAAATGCAAATTGAAATATACTTATTTAACTTTCGGGAGCCATTTAGGTCTTGAGAAATATTTAAATTAACACCTGCTTCTAACGGACACCTGTTTAGAGTAAACATTGGGTCTTAAATAAAGATGTGTTTAGATTAAAAATTACTGTCTATAGCAAAAACAGTATTCAGTAAACAGCTGTTCTTGACAGAATGATGTTAAGAATGAGCGCCTGTTAATAAATATATGAACATAATTGCCAAAATAATTACTATATGTGAAACATGTTAACCATTTTATATATATATATATATATATATATATATATATATATATATATATATATATATATTGCACTTTCTATTTCGATTCAACACACGCTCGAAATAGTTTAATATTTACTGAATTGTCGTGATTTAAATAAATTAAAAAAACAAATCTTTTATAGTAGATCAACGATATCAAAAGCAAAGCAGAACAAAAGGACCATTACCATTAATATCTCTTAAAAGGAAAAGGTATTAACCTGTATTGAAAAGAAAAGTGAAATCAAATGCGTAGCCTAACGACTTAAATATTCATTCAAAAGCAATCTAAAAGAAGATTGATTTTTCTGCGTTGGAATAAATATTTCTTAAACATTTTTAATGGCACTAAGCGGAACGTGAAGAAGATCATGATTTAGATAATTTGTTTATATAAAATCGCTGATAATTTTTAACGATCAGACTTATTAAACAGCCTTCTAAAGAATAGGAAAAAAATCTCAGGACACGCATTTCACCATGGAGCAAGACCTGTGAACACATTGAGCAGACGTAAAGTTGATGATTATCATTGAATTCATTTTTGACATGTACATGTGCTTATGCATCTTTGTTATTTTAAAAAAAAAAAATTCATGCCTTTCAATTCTAGTGATTAACTTTATTTGAAATTTCGTACGTGCACGTGTTCTATTTTGATATATTAAGATTGTAAAAGTGCATAGGATCTATGAATGGATGCTTACGTAGGTGTTGACAGTTATTAATTATAAAATTATTAGCATATATGTTTACAGGTATCAGGCTTTATCAAACTGAACAGGTTTGTCAGGTGGTATTTTAGGTTGATTAACATTGGATGAGTTAAGTCATGTGAGTTCTTCTGCGATGTTGGAGATTTGCAAATTAGCACGTGATAAGAAGAGGCATAATTCGCGTTTTACCTTTTCGACTGTACACAGTTACCTGTCATTGGATAATTTTCACAGTCTTTTTCTTGTGTTCTTGTTGTAATATCAATTCTGCAGACGTATTTTATGTTGTATTTAGATATGATTTGAGCGGAAAAACATAAATTTGGATTATTCATTGGAAATGGAAAGCGCTCATTGGACTATACCATTATTATGGAAGTATTGTGAATTATTCAAAGGCGTTCTTGATTATGCTAACTTTACACGTACGGACTATTGGCGGACCAGTTTATTCTTCGATCTGAAATTTAGACGAAACATTTCATTCTTTTGGACTTTTTTTAGAATTTTTATATCATTATTTTGGGTTACGTGCATAATGCTGTAAATTTATCTTAAAGTTTCCATTTATAACGTTGATAATTAAATTGTTTGGTACATTTTACAAAAGTGTTTGGTTTTGCTTCTTTTTGTTACTAATTTTATAAGCATAGTGTCGCAACAATAATACGGCACGTATTAAGCGAATGTACAATATACATGCTCGACACGATTGAATAGTTTACGTTGAAAGTAGAGATATATAAACTACTGATAGGAAACTCCTATACAGACTTGTAAGAATGGGATAAGAACCAATTATGTTTGGTGAACGTTCTAAATATGGATATAATTGTGCTTGTACTTTTTACCTTTTATCGAATCAATTTTATAGATTCCCAAGCGATATCTGCAAGGACCATCCATTACGTTTAGATAGATATAGACACTGGTTTGACAGATGATAAGCAAAAATATAGACGACTGGAGATTAATTTGAGGTATCAGTACATGTACAGAAAATATTTGAAGGTTTGGTTTTGAAAGAGGTTTGGAGAGAAACTCTATTAACCTGGTTAGAGTAGGTGAGACATTGAAGGTTAGATACGTAAATATGCTAACTATATTCGTTTAAAGCAATGGTACAGCATTTCTATGAGGAGGACTTAGCGTTGTACACAAAAAACAACGCAATATATCGCAGTTGCCACCACGCTCTTGTAAAGAATTCATCGGAATTGGTCAAATAAACATCACTGACTGAAAATTAATTTTTTTAGAAAATAAATTAAATTAAATTATTACAATATAAAATACCACGTTAGGGTATAAACAAATAGGTAAATTTTTTTACAAAAGGATTTTTCAACTTTGTCATCAGTTAAAAGTACCAGATGTGGCTTATTGTAAATTGGACGCAGTTGTTGTACCGTACACAAGTGCCTGTGCCTCGCACCTGAGATACACAATTGCAATATTCCTATGCATCAGTTTTACCAGTTTCTACAACTACTTGTGTAGGAAGGCAAAATATTATGTACGGTGACTGATAAATGCCAAGCCTATTGTATTCACAGAGGCAGATAAAAAGACATTTGAACACAGCAGATAAATGTTATGTGTGTGTGAGATAAATGCTTGATGAAAAGGTCATCTGTTGATCAAAAACATTTGCAAAAATGACCTATACCTTGTCCCATTAAGACCAGATTGTCGCAGAGTGTCACGTTGTTGTGTACCTTCATAACTGCGTTGATACAACTCTTCTAAAAATCATCACAAAGATCCATAACGTTAAGTATCACGTAAAGGTCACCACTATTGACTAAATCTAGCTTGCTCATTGCGATGTGAACTGCGTCTTCTTACTTATATATTAAAGTGTTGTAATGTCTCTTTCATGATTAATACAATACTGCATGCTCACAAGAAATTGCTCTTGAACCTCAAAGACTGGTCTTGCTCCTAATATTTATGATGTTTTCTTTGTACAGTCAGGATTGTCCACACGTTTCCCCGAAGATTATAGTTGCGGCGCAGTGAACTAGCATGTGTAAAGCCTTACGACTTATCTAGCATGAATGTTTCCTTTCCCATACACACACTGTCCTAGGTACCTGCGACAAGTGGTCTAACGTCAGCTTGTATCGATATTTCATTTCCATGCTTTAAAACCGTACATTGACAGGAATGAACATTGTTCGCAGGGAATAGCAGAATAGTAATACATCATTCAAATATCATCTTGGAGAATTTGCTTTTGGCACCAATTCGAGTTTGTATCCACATCACATTAAACTCACCGCATATTCTCTCCTAGATCGTAGTGTTCATAATGTTGACTCAGTAACCGAAACACGTATGCATTGTAGTGGCTCACCGTAGCTGACTCGGTAGCAACGTAGTTGATATTACATATGTAAAAGCTGGAATACAGGGAATCCTTCTCAAACAGACGGTCTTTAAAGCTGAAACTACAGCTTGTTCTTTCACACCTGATTGCAAATTTCATCTGTTACCGAAACCTCACTGGCCTGTTACACCACTTGTTCTTATAGGCCTTTTCAATAAGTTAATTACTTCCCTTAGATAGAGGGCGCTGTCATCAATTAATCCACTTCATTGGACTTCCTTTATCTACTTTGATTATATAGTGTTACAATGAACTATTTAAACGATGATGCTTGCGACAACATGGGCAGAACGTTAGTGGGGAAAAAAGAACGTTTTAAACGAGCGACGTGGATTACAATGTTGGGCCTATAGGATGTAAATTTTGTTTCGTCAAATGATCCAAAAATGCAAACCTGCGCCGTTGGCAATGAATAATTGGATCAGAAATCAGTGTAACATTCCAAAATTTACAGACAATATACGTTGCGTTTAGTTTCGACAATGAAGGGAAAAAACGACAACGGGAAGAGAGAAAAAAAATGACATCAATTTTCCCATCTCCTCAAATTGGCTTGAAAACATTTATCTGCATATCCTGTACGTTTTGTTGCGGTATTTTTATATCTAATTACCACGAAAAAAAATACATCGTTATGAAATAATTCAAAAATGTGTGTCCTACCTCTTTAGTTTCAATTGAAAAATAACTTAGTAAAGAGAACAAAATTATGGTATTATCCCCCCCCCCCCCGACCTCCTCAATAAATTCCAACACTTATTACAATATATAATTAGTTAATGGGATACCTTGTACATGAATTCTTTTTCTTGACTCTCTTTTTACTCTTTTCCGGTTTTGTGAAGCCGCAGTTATATTTCTATTGTATATTAGAAATAAATTTCAATGTAATCTTAAAAAAGGAAGCATGAATATTTATTTTCAAGTGCAAGGACAATCGGCCGTTACAGACAAAAAGTGGCGTGATTTTGTAGTTTGGACCTTGAAGCAAGCACCATCTATAATGCATTCCATTTCATTTACAATTGTGGAATATTATGGTAGAAACAAATTCTTTCTATATGAATGGAATTGTTCCTAAAATGTACACACCACATGTGGTTTGAGGTGTTCCTTTGTACGGTCTGTCAGCGATGATAAGAAAGAGATATAAAGTGATTGTCAAATTAATGACATAAGTTGACATTTCAAGTCATTTATGAACTCAATGAGATTTGAATGTAAGCTTATACAACAATATGCACCGAAGAGTTTATGAGCTTTTTTATTAAGACTGAAATTGACATGAACATATATTGTTTACTAAATTAGTTGTAAATCGGTGTTGTGAAATAGGCAGGTGTTTTTAAAAGTGAAAATTATTGTCACAGAAATTTCGAAAGTAATGTCATCAACCATATGGTCATAGCAGACTGTTTTAAGACAGCCTGCGGAGGTAGAAGTGGCAAGATGTACGGAAGAGGTCCTGGAAGGGGGAGACAATAACACTTACTGAAAAGGGCTGTAACCGCAAATCTAGCATCCGGAAGTGCATATTTAACAGTTATGCGTATACATTTAAAAAAAATACAAAAAAAAACACAAAAGAATACACAAAAAAAACAACAAAACCCTCTAAATCATTTTAGGATTGAGAATCAAATAGATAATGGCTGCTCTATCCGCAGCACTGTATTTAATGACACAGCCGGCAGCACACAGGAGCTTTTCATATGTATCTTTGACGAAAGTCAATGTCCTGTAAATACGCTGTTGTTTACTATCAAACTTAAAATAAAAATACGCTTTTCACCCTATGAATGTACGTGGTCCTGTCATCTTTAGGAACCACGCTGGTAATCAACCCTGTTTAAATACCACATGAGAAGATTCCAGAGTTGCTAAAGTCAACACCACCCGTTGATCTTCGGCTTTAGGAATCAGAATTCGCATGATATTTAGCTCAAAAAGGAAACACAACACAATGACATAGGAGATGGACCAGGCATGAATACGAAACCCGAATCATCGGTTAGGTCTCGGATTGACGGAACAGACGGTGCATTCTTGCAGCTCTTACAAAACGTGTATGGCATCTGCACAGAATTAAAACCACCAATGCGTGAGTATCTGCTCATCCTTCGGGTTTTCATATAAAGGTTCAGATTAGGGTGAAATGAGGATGCACGGCAGATGGACATGGAGCCGATCTGAGATGGAACCGATAATTTCATTTTCATCTAAATGTCTAAAAATGTAGGCCTTGAAATCAAACACGAATAAACAACCTATTTATAACTTACAAACAAGACAAAAGCACGTACACCTTCTAGAACATTCTAAGGTCAAAGGACCATATCAACATGCTTACATTATGTTGAAGTGCAAACTGCGGTCATGTGCAAATCTTAAGAACACGATATAAATATGTACACAATAAGGAACAAACTTTAAGCACACAATATAGATATGCACACAATATAGATATACATAACAGAATCGAAATCCAGCTACTCTACAACTACACGTTATATTTTTGAATCAGCTGTGAAAAGAATTAGAACATCAAAGTCAATCAAAAGGAAAATAAAAAAAGATTTATGTTTAGGACAAACAGGCGAAAGATAAGCATTTAATAAATTCTAAGATATCAGGTAAAAAAGTATTCCAACTTAGGGTTCAAAAGTATGTCCAACGCTATATATTATCATCATGCGTTTCTTAAAACATAAGAAACAGAAGAAATTGAACCTAAACATTCGTTCAATAACTGTGTTATACAAATACGGCAAACGACAAATTAGTTTTGAAGTAATAAATAAAACTTATATACACAAATGAACCATTCAATGAACAGATAATTGATAATATTAACAACGGAAGCACTTATAGAGGAGAGAAACTTAGTGCAGAGCTAAAAATTAAAATCAACTAATAAACAAATCAAAATGAGAACCAGTTGTTATGTATACACCACTGCAAAACGTTTAAAGTAAAACAATAGCGTAGGCTGTAGGACATCTAACATAGCTTTAGAGCAATACAGAGAGAACATGGAGAATCATTAAACAACGTCCGGAGTAAATTACGGTTAATTAAGATGCTGATACAACTGTCTAAACGAACGCTGCAAAACTAGTGTATATAGCTACATCTATTCCAGTGATAACAGCAATTGCTGCGTCTATAGTTAATACCTTATCCAAGTGTTGCTCCTGCAACACCTCCTCTCCAACTTCGAAGTCCAAGTGAATAGTAATTGGAAATTATTGAACAAAACTGGCTTAATAAATATTGGTCAATTCTTATTTGCCTACACTAGAGAAGCAACATTAGAATTCGACGGAATTCAGGACAAAGCGATTTTGATATACTCACGGTTCTGGAGGACCAGTACGGTTCCGGTATTCAAATTTACAAGGAATTTTTCAAATATTTGGGACTTTCATAGACTGTTACTTAAGACTGTGCCCTTAGATCTTAATATTATAATAATAATAACATAGTAATAACATCTTCCCTCGAAAAAATGAAAAATTTCTACAATAAAGCTTTCTTTTGACTAATAGTTAGATCAACACGTGATCAAACTGACATAATATGGAGGTTTATTAATTACAAAACCTATATATAATGCAATATAATACTTCTATACTAGTGGAAGTACATCTGCTATTAGATTATCTTTTCCCTTGATGTTAATATTGTATTCCTGCAACATCAAATTCTATCTTAATAATCTCTGGTTTTGTTTTTCATCTAGCTAATGAAAGTAATTGTTTGATCAATCAATACAATAATGGGAGAAGGAGCTGAACATATTTCAAAGGGTTGCAAAGTCAATATCAAACCCAAACATTCCTTCTCGAGTGTGGAATTATTTCTCTGGTGGTTATTTGTTTTTAAATATAGCACACTGGGACAATAGCACAATGCGTGGTCTACACCACATTTGTCTTTTTGAATCAATACTCATCCAGCCCCAACATCACTTGCATTAACATACGACAACATCTTAAAAGACTGACTGAAATCTGGAGCTGAAAGAACTGATGCGCTCTTGAGTATGGTCTTTTACTTATCATTTTAAGACCAATGTAATTTGGTCTCTTTACTAAACAAATCGGTCAGGGGGTCAGCAATTATGGAACAATTGGAGCAAAATTTCCGATAATATCCAACCAAAACAACAAATCTCATTCTCAGCTTTTTACTGACAGGCACAGAGAATTCAGAGATAGATTTGGCTTAAACTTCTATGGGTTTAACTTGCCCATTCCCCACGTAATGTCCGAGAAACTGAACACAAATACGGCAAAACCCAATTGTTTTTCAATTGTCAGAATCGCTTCTCTGTGTCTATCAAAGGATATCCCGATTGTGTCCAAGTGATCTTTCAAGGTTTAGTTGTAGATTATGATGTAAGCGTCACAATTATCTAGTTCAGATGTAATCATATTCATTAAACTTGGGAAGGCACAAAGCCAACTGTTCTTCATGCACGTCATGACATTAAATTGATAAAGTTCATCTAGAGTTACGAATGCCGAAATTTTATTTGCATTTTCGTCAGTGGAATTTGCCAAAATCCTTTCAAAAGGTCAAACCTGGTGACATATTTTGCATTTCCAATTTTCTCAGGGCAGTCATCGATTCTTGGCAATGAAAATAAATCTGTTTTGGTCATAATGTTCACTTTTCTATAGTCGATGCACATGCGGAAAGTATTAACTATTTTCGGTACAAGAATACATGGTGAACGCCAATCACTTTGACCAGGTTACATAAAATCGTTCTCCAGCAAGTACTAAATTACTCTTTTTCAAGCATTCCTGTTTTAGAGGATTCATCCTGTGGGGATGCTGTATCACAGGTGTAGAATCTTCAATTTCAACGTCATGGTAGGATCATCTGGAAACAGGTGCTCGTATTTCGTGTGGTTGTAGATGTGAAAGTTTCTGGTTATTATTCAGTATGTCTGAACTCCGATTACTAGCTACACCAAGGTCACTACAGTCGGATTGATAGTTTATTTACATGAACAACTTTCATTGCTAAGATATTCGATTCTCGTGCAAATAAAATGTTCCTGTTCCTATGTGAAATCTTCTTCACTTAATGTTTTATCCATCTGTTCTATCGGTTAAATATAATTATTTTCCTACTGCACGAGACTGTCAGCTATGATATTCCAGCTTTATTTAATATATTTCTCGTTTTTCTGTACGATTTTCACTTCCTCATTTGGACCCATCTCAAAACATTTCGCTGTCATATCCGGACCAGTTTTGAGTGACAAAATTATGATATTTTGCAGTTTTAACTCAAATTGCATTCATTGTGTGTTCGATCCCTATATTTTCTTGTTGAGTGGGCATTAATACTTTAATAACATATTTCTTCCTATAAAAACATCTTAGGTCTCGCATTATGCGGTCTTAATTCCTCCTACAAATAGTTTTGCAATATTATCTGGATTGCTCTCTTCCTCTCTATAAACTAGAGGATTTTGATATTAATGACATAAACTCCCTGAATGAATATGTTTGGCTGTTTCGGTTGTTCAGGATTGTACCGTACGCTCTGTTTGCGCACCGGACGCTTAGTATCCATATGCATTCGGCACACTTCTCACCTCCGCTGGTATATCAATGACTGTATCTATCTAAATTTTATTTTGATGCACTGTTTATATGATCACATAGTGTATTGTAGACGAATTCAAGATTATCAAAGGAGCACATACCAAACTATTAGCCAGGGCCTATTGGCGTCTGGTGTATGACTCTAAACTTCAAGAAACAATATTATGTTTAGTATTGTATTGATGATGTATTACGTTCCGAATGAGACGTATTGTGAAGACACATCACATCAATCGAGGGATTTTAGAAGTGAAAATAAATATAAATCGCTTACCATAGCAAGTGTATAATATGGTCCAGAGTCATGGAAATAATTTCGGTATTCTCCAAAACATATATGAGTAATTTATTGTTCTGTGCACATGGGGTATTTGTTTCTCAAAAACCTCGAGTGCTTCTGTATGATAACATCAAAGACGGCGCTGATGTATATGATACTCCACTGACTTAGGGCGGGGGTTTGCAACGTTATATATATATATATATATATATATATATATATATATATATATATATATATATATATATATATATATATATATAAATCATGTGGCGAATAACAGTCCTTTTAAGTGCACTGGATCCAGCAAGGGATCACGTGTGTCAGGGAGTGATTAAGATAAGTGCAATAAACTGACAACGAACGGTGCAAAACTAGTATCTAACTAGCCTGAGCGCTTTCGAATCTTAATGAGTCTTTTTCATTGTCATAGTAGTAAGTATAGGGTATTAAGCAAATTTAGAATGTTATATCCTTCTGACTAGAGAAAAACTAAACGACAATGGTCCAAACAAAACGTGCAAAACAGAGAATGTAATTTATCTCATCACATGTAAGATCTGTAGCCTTCAGTATGTCTTAGAAACTGAGAAGTTACACAAAAGGATCAACCTTCCTAGATCTGATTGGATAAAAAAAAGAAGATGTACAGAAGCCCGGTTGCAGAACACTTCTTCTCCCCTGGCCACACTTTCAGTGATATAACACTTATTGCAATTGCTAACAACCCCAACTGGAGTTCCGAAACAAGGAAAGAAAAGGAATCTTACTGGATAAGCCGCTTTAGAACATTGAAACCAAGCGGTTTAAACCAAGAAGACTACAAAAAGACAGCCATGCACAAAAAAACAGATGTCGTTATGGCTCGTCGATTTCTAGGTCAATAAAAATATTTTCAAGCATCCGCAACAAGCTGAAATAAACTAGTTGAAAAATAATAAATTTAAAGGTTATATTCCTAGGGAAACAGCCATGTAAAGCTTCTCAAGGACAGCGGATTTAGTGTTTTATTTGTTTGTCTTGTCTATGTTTTGTATTTGCCTTTGAAAAAGACTCATTAAGAGTCAAAAGCGCTCAGGCTAGTTATAAACTAGTTTTGCACTGTTCGTTGTCAGTTTATTGCATATATATATATATATATATATATATATATATATATATATATATATATATATATATATATATATATATATATGGTGAAGTGTTCAAAGATGTTCACATCTATACTACTAAAATGAGAAGAAACAATATCTAAGAATGATTCCTGAAATGCTAAATAATTCTCTTGACAACAAAAAAATGGCTAGTGAATGGGCTGTAGCACGTGACTAAATTATTGAAACTCCTTTCCAACACTACTGAGTAAAGGAACATTGATGTCCAATAGCTGAAAAGCTGGCAAGGTTCGACTTGACACGGAGAAATGAAGAATGGTCCACCAACTAACACACTTTAATTCTCCAGAATCTCATTTTGTCCTCGTTTAAAAACAATTGGCGATTGAAGGAGGATTATGAAGAACATGTTGAATATATCATATAAATTGTATGTGCTATAGTACAAGTCACACGGGTCATGTAGGCATTCAACACCAAGTGTTAGTAATGGATGTCATATTTTAGAATTCGATTCTTCATACCTTTAATGGGCAAGTATTCACTTCATTTGGATTCGTATACATCCATATTCCGTTCGAAGGTCATTATTTAGACGCCCCGATGGCTGCTTACGGCAAAATCAATGTTAAAGTACCAAGACATTTTGGACGAAATGAACCTAAAGGTCTGATCCGGTAAAATCAAGATTGAATATCTCACGCTGTGATATCAGAATGAAAGTTACGCATATTGATAAACAAATTCGTACTCCCCTCTATTGTGACGATTCCACTGGACGCGCTCTTATTTTGATCCAAGTTTAGTACATGGCCGCCATTTTAGAAATCCATAGCGATAGATAAATTTCGTCTTGAATTTTCTTGGTGGCCGTTAAGGTGCAGAGCATTGAATAATCAGGATTGAATAGACTTTGGTTAAAGAAAATTAGTGTTAAAATTTAAAAGAACAATTTCTATTTAATTTAAAATGAGTAAATGCACATACATGACACATGTGACTTGTACTATATTTAGTAACAGTCTCATTGTTGACAGACTATGCCTCTGCCGACCGCCTGATTATCCCACCTTAATGGAGTTTCCAATACCATCAGTGGTAGCGCTCTCATCAAAGGTGTATGTTGCGACCGAAAATTAGTTAAACAGGATTACGGTGAATGTGTTAAGTATGGGTTAGGTGAAGTCACATGTGGCAACATCGTGTCTACTATTTCGCTTTAGAAAATCAATTAGGGCCTTGCATGGTGGTCTCTTTCAGGCCATTTGTTACTCTTAGCCACGATAAACGGAATATGAAAAGACATTCCTAGCAGGAGACCCCCTGTGTTTCCCATTACCGTTATGTTGCACAAAGCATACATATCGGTTAAGAATTTGATCGGACTAATGACGTTGGACCGCGACTCTCTCCGGAACGCCTAATCAATGATACAGGTGACTTCTGTTTCTAGTCTGAACCCGTCAAAACGCAACCGGTATACCTATGAACGTCTTGGTGGATGATTTAGAATATTTGTTGATGTTTGCTAATCTTGTTGGTTTTGCTTTGTCCAATTATTTAGTTTTAGACCATTGAGTCATATCAAGTGAAAGAGATATTTATCACAGTTAACATTTTTGAGACTAATTTCAGATAATTAAACGACAGTGTCAGTACTATTCATCACCAGTTACCAGATAAATTTTGTAAAGGTTAGAAGTCATAATTATTGTGATCATAGAAAATAAACACACACAGACTTCACCTACTCGAACACACGGCTCTGTCCGTCTGTATCTCCTAGTGGAACGAAAACCTCCTTCTGTCAAAATACCACTCTACATGATACTAATGAGTTGGTGTTATATGCTGTCGTGCGTAGGAGACACACTCGCATTCTCTATGACATTATTATTATGCATTCTCCTGTAGTATCCAGGGATAGTACTTTCCGTTATGTTTGTGGTAGATTTGCAATTCTCTATAATAAATCCTATATACCTAGATTTCTTGCATAGGAGTCCGTGTGCATAGATGAGAATTTATTGCTAGGTCGCCATGCGAGTGTGTTTGCTACGCAGGAGTGCATGTAACCGAGAGAGAGAGAGAGAGAGAGAGAGAGAGAGAGAGAGAGAGAGAGAGAGAGAGAGAGATCACCTGATAACTAATGGAACGATTTCTCCTGGTAAGGCCTTCGTGGCTTGTACCGCTATGGAAACGCGGTTTCTCGTAATGTCAAACACACAGTTTCTTGCAAGTTTAAATGCAAACAGCGTCCAGACATTTTCACGAAGGTTTGTATTCGTAAATGTCACAACCTTGCTACTGGCACTCCCTGCTGTGATTGGGCAGTGTTGTATCACGCCGGGAAAGTCGGTTTCATTCAGGTTCAGGTCATCGGCATCATTAGAGACCAGCATGGAACTGCTTGCAATTTTTGTCATGTACGATGTAATCTCCTCGTCGGTCGCTTGATCAAGAAAGAAGCATTGCCAACTGGAATTCAGTGAAACATTGTTGTTTGTTATTAGCTTTGTCACCGGATCATATGATAAACTGGCATTGATAGTGAACTTTTTATCTGCGCTATATGGGACCATTAACATCGCTCCACCGTCAATCCTGGCCACAGGATTTGGGAGCCTAAAATCGACATATATGTAGTCACTTAGCCAGGCACCGAAGGAATAACTTACATTGAGGACAATCTTGTAGGGCTGTGTATGTAGAGGTACTGTTTCAGCTGGGAAAACGAGGACTGATTTCACTGGGTAAGCAAATGGAAGACTGTACTCGACACTCTCTGCAGGGTCCATGTATATTTTCCACTTGTATAGTGGGGTTTCATTTCCACACAGATCTGTTGTTTCCACTAAAGACGCAATCTGAGTGAAGAAAATGTAATCATTTAAATTTCATAATGGAGTAAAGGTAATTCTTCCTTATTTAGTTCCGTTTCAATGATTTTCTTTCTATCTATTAACAATATTTATGTTACAAATATTTTATATCAAAACATATATTGTCGAACTTGCTAAGTACAACCATATGATAAAATCTATCAATATTTCTCAATTGAGCCTCATTCCATTTCATGAAAATGCAAACAAATAGCTTGGAAAATTTAAATGATCATTACTTCGTATAATACAATATTTGTATTGCTCGAATGAAAATGTTTCAACATGTGTTATTTGAAAAGTATCATTAAAATGTGTTATTTGAAAAGTGTCGTTACACTTTACCTCCAATAAATCTGTTACGTATGTCCAAAGTGGCGTATTGATGTTCTTGAAAGGTTTGTCGAAGAAATATGGGACAGCAAAACAATCCACATAGACCTCAACTGTTAGGTTCATGTCCAGAGATGACAAATGGTTAAAGCAGGTCACATATATTTCGAAAGTGCCAACAGTTGAAAATGTGTACTCTGCGGTAATATTAGATGCTGGGTCAATGTTCCCCACCATGGATGTATTAGTCTCTGCGCCAAAAGTGAAGATGCATGTAATATTTGCTAATGGAAGATCATTTTCAGAATCTAATGCAACGCTAATGACTGCGGACCCTGTTGAAATCGGAATGTAATCAGATTCGTTTACAAGATGGATGTTTTTCACTGGATTTTCAACTACAATGTGCCGTTCAACTTGGACGTAATTTGTATTGAGATTGCCTATTGATGACGGACAATTCCCTAAGGCTGGATCAATAGTACAATTGGCAATTGAAGTATAGAACCCGGCTATTCCATAATTAAAAGATTTTTCAATCAAGGCCAAAGATGGTGAATTTCCGTCGATGGCAACAGCTGTTGGACTGGCAACATCCAGATTGAACCAAGTTATTGTGAAGTTCCCGTTTCCAAAACTAACGTTGCAAGAGATCGGACCCATTGGTATGAAAGCGGACCCATCTACTGCTAGCGTGTAATTCATGGTCTCGTTGTAAAAATGAATCGGGTTTGCAATCGTGAAGCTTATATTATTTACAGAATGGACCGCTCTCAATTGTATAAATTGTTTGATAGGGTTCAGTATACTAATGTAATTTGAAGTCTCAATCTCAAGGTTGAAGATCCCAGTTTCATGTAATGCATATGAAATTGATGAAGACCGAACTGTGCCACTGCAATATTGTTCAAGTATCCGTTGCGTAACGTTCGAAACGTTCATTTGGTAAAGAACGAAATTGACATCTGATCCGAGATTTAGTGTGAAATCCAGAGTAAAATTATTGTTGACCTCAGCGTATATGCATGTGCTATAGCTCTGGATGTCAAAAACTTCTATCGGCTCCTCCAATGCAATGACCACAAAATCCGATGCACTGTTAATGGGGTTCGACACGTTGACATTTATCAGATAGAGATCAAGATCTGACAGAATACTGGAATCGAAAGATACTAAATTTGACCCGTTCTTGCCTTCGAAAATACCAATATGCGAAACGTTGAATGTCAGGTTTGATCCTACCCCGACGTAGAAATTAAGTGTAACATTTGCGGAGGCGGAGGTAATGCTGACGAGGCGTATAGCAGTGCCATTTGTGACGTCGAGACCCTCTATTGCATCACCGATGTACAACGTTTTATTATTTGTTGCCAATATTTGCTCGTTGGAGCAGGTAATACATACGTCATAGAAATTTGGAACCGTATATTGGTAATTGTATGCCCATGGTGAGCTTGTATCGTGAAGGCTAGTCAGAGGTGCACTGCCGTCTCCATGGTCGCTGATGCATAACACTGTGCCGTTAATGTTTGCAAATGTAACGAACACTTTCAGTCCATTATTTACACCAGTGGCTTCAAAAGTTGTTGAATTGAAAACAACAGTTGTATCTGTCAAATGAAATTTACATTAAAAAGAACAGTTGGAATTTGAAGATTTATATGAACACATTCATTGACAACTAATCGTCTAAAATAAATCAGAGACGTTTATATGTAAAAGTATCGCTTATAAGTATTTAAACTACGTTACAGTATTGACCTAATTAGTAATTGTGAAGCAATATATACCTTTTCATTACTTATGTTCTAGTAAACAAACATAATTTAAGCACTTGCTTAAAGTTTGTTTATCGGTATAGTTATTAAATGCATACGTTGAGACAACTTGCTTTGAAAGAAAAGAAAGACAATGGAGTGAGGATATCTATTGATAATATTCACGTCTGTTATATGTGTGGAAATGGAATCATACATAAAAAGTGCAGAAAGGTACGTTCAGCAACGTGAAATTCCGTTGCTATATAATGTCCAAAAAGTTGCTGATATTCATACGCAATTAGCATGATCAGTCCGTTTGAGCCTTCATTAGAATTGTTGTATTTGCATCCATCAAAGAGTAGCGTATAGTGATGAGATAATTTCACTCCACCATGCGATCAAGAATCATCGAACAAAATACATATTTTTTTCAAATAAATAGTCCCTAATGAATATTCATTTGAAACGTCATACGAATAGTTCATGGTCGACCTACAGTTATGGCTTATTTGCTCACTATTTTTGTACATCGTATGTTTCTATATTTTAGGCAGAAAAATCGAAAGGGAGATAACGCCTTGCCGAATATAAATCACACTAACCCAGATCATTTCCGCATATTAGGATATTATATTCGTAAACGCACGAGAAAATGTCACGACGGCGAAGAAGTGTCACAGCTAAGATGGTTATATTTGATTGCGTTTGTTTATTGTCTAGAGATGTTTACATGATGTCTAGAGGTGTTATAATGTTGACTAGATTGTTTATATACTGTCTACGGTTAGTTACGTGTTGTCTAGACGTTTTTCGTGTTGTCAGTGGTGTTTACCTACTTTTGTTACGTATATTTAATTTACATTGTTTGTTAGCCATTTTCTATGGTTATATAATATGTATAATTGCTATTTGAACTTGACCTTGTCCAAGATACAGTTATACAAATAGTACATTATCTATGAGTGTGGATTAACTATTAAGATCATTGTCAATAGACGTAAACATGTTTACTTTGTTCTCGATCTAGGACATTTCAATTTCGTCAAGATATAACCTGGTCCATCTTATGTTTACCACATTATTTATTATAATTTTAGTAATAGATCTTGCCTTAGAATGCTCTACAGTGGGAAATTCCTTTAAGTGACAGAATATTTTCAGAAAATGGTAATTGCTATCTTGGTCAAGTAGACGGGTTTATAAATCTTGTTTACTTGAAAAATTGCTCATTCTTGCGATAACACCAGTAGCAGAATCATTTGTATTGTTGTATTCAGATTTTCTTTTGGGTTGAATTATTTGTTCAAATTATTATTCTTTGGAATTACAATGTGCTCAATAACATTTTTGAACAGAAACATTAGTTTAGAATTATAGTTAATTCAGATAAGGGCATCATTGATTATATTATTGTGATTAATTTGAAGTCATAGCATATCTTCACACTTCAGGTAATTGGTTCATTAGTACATTCAAAGCTATAGGCACATCAACAACTTCAGCTCTTAATCTTACTTCGAACACCACTGGAATTTAAGCAGAACTTTATTCATGAGGACTGGTGATAGAACTTTGTGGACTGTTTGGGATTTAGTTCAATACTGTAAGTTCTTTTGAACTTTTCATATTTTATTCTTTGGAAATAAATTATTTGTTGAATTTAAAACAAATGTTCAATTTTCACTCTTTTTTGCAACAATATTACCTACTGTCTGTAGTATTTATTTATTGTTTAGAGGTATGCTGTTTTCTCATTTAAGACCTTTTTAGCAAAAGTCAGACTTTCCCAATTTAGTTAACGTTTTGTACGTCAATATATTTTATCGTACTTACGACAATAACAAACAAAACACAAACCGCATTATGTTTTCGTCTGCCGACTAAAAAGACCAGCTTGAAATATAACTGACCTCAAAAAACACAAGTTACGTATTTTCATTATAAGAACCTTTAATGGAGAAACAATTACGTCATACAATAGCTTTGAATATAGTTTTGTACCTACATACATATATGATGGCAAAACTAACATTTTACGACATTTATTTAAGATTTCAGGGACATTAACTACATCACTGACAAACATGTACAGTTTTAATTACGTTAGCGTTACTTGTTTTTATGCAGTGCTAACCATTTTGAAAAACATGTTTGAACGAAAACATTTCGCGGATCCTGCAGTTTCAACATTAGGTAACTTGTCTTTTTTCACATATTCCCATTCTAGTGGTTATATTGTGATTTCCACAGTTTTGTACGTCAATCCTGATTAGTGCCTAATTTAGACTGTTCCTTGTAACCCATCTCCATCTACACCGATAATTGGCAGGTGTTCATATTTGATATGTTTCACAAGGATGAGTGTTACGATTCTGCGGTCATAAGCAGTAAAAGAAAGAAGTGAACCCAACAAGTTTTATTAAACTTAACAAGCAGTTTACTTATCGACGTTATTAAACTGAATTTAATAAGAACTTGCATTATGAATTGAATTCAAAATAATTCTAAAGAATTCTATTCAAGTCCAAAATAATCGAATTCTAACAAATCTATCCCCTTAAATTATCTAAAGAGAACATTCAACACGCTTGCAAGATGATTTCAAAATATGCAAAAAAAAATCCTAAATAGAAATTACTCCAATATAGTAATGAAATTGACTGTTCAGGTATTGCATTACACACACAGATATATATATATATATATATATATATATATATATATATATATATATATATATATATTATATATATATATATATATATATATATACTATATATATATATATATATATATATATATATGATCAAGAGTCTATTACGACTACATATTCCAATATACCCCGCTTGATAGATCTTGCTACTCAATCTAATATTTCAAAATACCTATTCAAGTACCCAAACCGATCCAGTGGGAAATTGGAATTTTTATTATTCGTCTCACCTAAGCCACCCAATGGCAAAATAACTTAATTCTTCTAAGAATCCATCTTAACGACCTGTGCAATGGGAAACAACCCCAAATTCGTCAACAGGTCTTATTACAAATATTACTTGTATTAATGATCCTAAATACCAACGTCAACAACTATGGATAGAGGCTACGCAAACTACACTCCTCAGAACTTAAAATTACAATTTTATACCCGTTTGCAAATATTAGCTATCTAGTATGGTGACTATATATGATCATTACTATTTATAGGCATGAACAAAAGCTAAACATAATATTGGCATAATCTTGCACCAAGACCTACAAAACTATATATATGCATAACATGCGCATATAATAAAGGTTTCAAATTGTAAATGCATCCACAGTGGTGGGTTTGGAGGGTTGACTTAGAGATGAGGGTGGGAACAGCGATAATAAAATGTTCGTATATTTAGAACAACTGTCGAGTCTTTTATACTTTTGCAATATTATCTATTTATGTTATGTTGAAGAGTGTGTTTAATCTTGCAAACTTCTAATCTGGGGTAGGTTTGATATACAGTGAAAAGAAAATTGTCTTTACCTTCGTTAACACCGGATACATATTAAATATTACGTTCGTAGTTCCACACTATCAATTATTTTAGTCTCGGAACAGAAAACAGCCTCTGTGCATTGGGAAACAACCTTGTGAGTGTGTCGATTGATAGTACCGTATGATCAAAATATTTTTCTCTAGGGAGGAAAACGGGATTACATGTCTGATATCTTCCTATTTGTAATATATTTAAGTTTACTTTGTCACGGTGTGATGCGACCCCGACGGGTCTTCAGATTTCTATAGATAGAGGTATTCCTGTGGAGAAGTGTTTGGGCCCTAATGAATGATTTGCTGCAAATTCCTTATTTGTGTTAAGTGGAAACTTTATTCGGGTTGTTGTAACTCGTCATCAATTTTTTACCAAGGATACACATTAACGTTAGTAGACATCATTGCAATATCATTGAATGAGTATCATTTTTTAATGTAATAAGCATGTTTCAACACGGACTACGTTGTATATGCTCTCAAATCGGAAGATATTAATCATGGTTATTCATGTATGCATCTTCATGATGATATTATTTATGTTGGAAGATTCGAACATGGAATCCTGAATCCGTGTTCTTTAGCACAGAATTTTTGATTATAATAGTAACGACCAAGGTTTGGCTTATACTATTAAAAATGCTTATCGGTACCTCCCATAGACTCTAGTATCTACCACCAGGGTAGCGGATCCTAAATCGAAAATTCTTATCTGTATTTCTCATGAATATTATTACATCGGTACGTATAAGTTAGGTTGTTCGCAAAAGTCAGATATATTAGAACAAAACACTGCAACCAGAGTCAGTACGAACTATTACGTGAATATCAGAAGCACAGTAATTGAATACCTTTATCAGGAGACTGGTTGCCATCGATTAATGCGAAAGCTCTAACTTTCATAAATTATGAACGTTGTATATAATGACTCCATAGTCAGTGCCCCTTCCCTCTTTACGATCTGTTCCCAATATTCAACGCCGATCTAATACGCCATACTCTAATATATTTGTGTAAAATATCGACATACATGGTTATAAAAATGAAGGATACCATTTATTATTTGGACTTTATCTTTGTGAGAACTACCTCTCTGAAAATGTAAAACGTGTCCCATTCTTTTCTGAATTTAGACGACCTATAAAATGTGCAAAAGCTGAACCGTACATTACACATATAGCGGGAGGAAATAGTCTATCCTGCATTAGAGAATTAGAGATAATTGCAGAGATCTTTATACTAATTAATTAAGCGTCGAATGCAATTATCAGTAAACACTTGCCCATCAACACAGGGTCTCATTTATAAATCTCGAACACCTCCCTTTGCCATCGTTGATAGACCTCAAGGTTTTCATAACTATCTTATACTCAAAGTGTCTAAAGTGTTAAAGATTTTATTTAAGAAACCTTCCCACTTTCAGGAATTGTTGTTTTAAAATATCATATGTTTGTAAATTATTACTTACAACACCTTTGCAAATAGTATTATCCTTATGGTCTTCTCTGTATTCCCTCCCTCCTCTCTCTCTCTCTCTCTCTCTCTCTCTCTCTCTCTCTCTCTCTCTCTCTCTCTCTCTCTCTCTCTCTGAGCTTAGAGTGTGCGCCTTGAATGCGGGAGATAGCAGTTCGATCCCCGGCCAAAGTCATACCAAAGACTTATGAAAATGGTACTAGCAGCTGCCTCACTTGGCGCTCAGGATTAAGAGGATGGTGCTAGTTCTTGTCGGCGTGTTGTCCGAATCGTGTGACTTGGTGGGACACAACGCTACACGTCTGCGCCATGATGCCACAGTGCTAGATAATACCATAAATTTTCACACTGCAGACATCGTAGCGATATAACTGAAACATTGTTAAAGCTACGTTAAAAATCCAAATGACGCACATACATACTACTCTTGTGTGTGTCTATCTGTCTCTCTACAATTTGCTCAGATTATTCATAATTTCTGAAACACTGAGTATTTTGTCAAGTAGGAAAAAGTTGTTTTGGTCTGAAAAATTTCAGGAGGTTTTGGATAAGCTAAAGGCCATACGTAGGAGTGCACCAGTTCTTTCAGATTCAAATTTCAGTGAATCTGTTTTGTTAAAAATGGGCTCCTTATGAGAAAATGGAGACCACCTGAGATATCCGCTGCTTTGGCTGATATTTCAGAAGTCAAGAAGACGTTAATACCAGATTTTGGATCATTTGTATAAACGAACAATTACAACTGATGTTTGCAAATACTGTAAACCGTGTCACACTTGTCAAAATGGTAGGAAAACCCAATCAGAAGCTTAAGACTCGCCTGCAGCCTCTTAATACATTTAACGAACGACTTCGCAGACAAATGGTAGACTGTATCGGTCAAATACCAAATACCAACTCAGGCGACCAATTCCTGTTGACCATGGTGTTCTTGTCCACAAGATTCCCAAAAGGCATTTCCTTTAAGGAATATTAAAACCGAAAACATTTTTAAAGTTTTGATAAAGACTTTTCTTTTACACACATTGGAGTTCCAAAATCTGTCAAATCTGACCAGGGGTCAAATTGTTTTTGGAACTTGCCATCAAGCTATTCATGAATTCGGCATGCAGCAATTTAAGCCTTCTGCCTATCACACTGAGTGTCAAACGGGCTTTAGAAAGGTTTCATCATTAGTTTGAAAACTATGATTCTGTTATATTGTTTTGATAACGGAAACGATTGGGACGAATAATTTAATGGGGGGGGGAGGGCGAGTGGCTGTTAGGGAATTATTTGAAGAATTCTTAGCATTAACTACCATTGAACTAGTTTATGGACATACTCTTTGGACTATTGAAATAATTAGTAGAGAAACTTCTTTCAAATTAAACTTCTTGACTATGTTTCTAATTTCAAACAACTAATCTTCGCTCTACTCAGTCAAAAGTGAAATTAATCTATGAGAAAAATACAAAAGAAAGGAGTTTTCATCCTGGTCATGGAGTCCTTATTTTCTAGACTTGACCTCAAAATTCTCTTCACGCTAATTATACAGTTGACAAGAAATTGATTTAAATTACATCAATAATATTCATGAGAGGTGCGAACAAAAAACAACTTTGTCATGTATGTTAAAGGAGCATGCTGATAGTAATCTCTATGTTAATCATGCAGTTAATTTAGTCGTACCTGCCTCACACTGCGAGAATTGCGAAACCAATATTAAGAATTCAGAAATATTTAAGCGGTCATACACAGTAAAATAAATAAGAAAACCTACAGGTTTTGAAAAAAACATAATAAATAATTTCACTGTCGAAGTTATAAAATGAAAATGTAAGAGGAACATGCAGTATCATGAATTGAATCCAAAATAATCCTAAAGAGTTTTATTCAAGTCTAAAACAATCGAATGTTTCGAATGAATTTTAAATACTGGAATGTATGTATCAAATTGGCATTATGGAGAATTTCTTTGAATAATTCACAATAGTCACAGAATATTGTTCTAGTCTATGATCATAGTGTAATTCCACTTCTAAGAATCCACCTTGACGACCTGTGCAATGGGAAACAACCCCAAACTCGTCAACAGGTCTTGTTACAAATATTACTTGTATTGATGATCCTAAAAACCGACGTCAACAACTGTATATAGAGGCTACGCAAACTACAGTGTAAATATCTTTGAACAGAATTTATATCTGTGTACAAAAATAGCTATCTAATGTCTTGACTATACATGGTTATTAAAACTTATAGTCATGAAAATAATAGAGACTAATCATGTACAAGGAGTTACAAAAGTATATATATATATATATATATATATATATATATATATATATATATATATATATATATATATATAACAACATGAGCATATAAGAAAGGTTTCAAATTATGAATGCAGCCCCATTTGTGGGTTAGGGTGGCTGGTTTAGGGATGAGGATGGGGAAGGCGAGAATAAAAAGAGAATGCGTATATTTGCGATGTCTTTCATGTCTATTCTATTTTGTGCGTTGTTCCCTGCTCCATCAAGGGCCTCGCTAATCGACAAAGCTTGATGGCAAGAGATAACAAGACTTCAAATAGAATATTTGTAACTGAGGTTGTTAGATATTTAGCATATATTCTATCACTATTACTACTTTTGAAATCAAATATTGTATAGTATAGTATATTTGAGAATTCGGTTTGAACCATGTAGCTATTACCTCAGCTATTTATTTTTCATGAATGACACCTTCACGCCCGGTATTGTTTTTTTCTGGTTTCTTTTCTTCTACGCAAAATGAAGCTATTACATTCTTGCTGTTAAAAAGAAATTTGCTTTAAGTATAATTATTTTATAATAAATTATCTTTCTTAAATTATTGAAATGAGCGGTCTTAAAAATAATCGATTGCTAAGTTGGGCCTTATTTCTTTATCTATTAGGATTATAAAATTATATTATATTTAAAGCATGCTGCAACGCGAGCTATATACTACTACCGCGTTACAAATTAGTCCTAAAGCGTTTGAAAAACGATTTAAATCGTTTCATATATTTGTCAATTCTGGTCAGTTTTTGACGTGTTGATTGCAAATTCTTGCCTTTCTTGTCCAATTTATTTATGGGAACCATCTAAAGTTATCGCACGATTTTTATTAACACGGCGAACCACTTGTGATTGTTACTCGTGTATAAGCAGTGAATAAAGTTAGAAATTACTTAACACGTACGAACAAAGTGTTGTTTTAACCAGTGATGTTACCTTAAGTTGCCATCGCAAAACCTATCTGCAACTAAGGAGTAACGTACGAATTAGCAAGGCTATTTAACAAGCATATATTACGGCTTTGCATCGTCTGAACCATGTACGCCCCACAGAACCAATTAAACCAAATATTTTTAATAGAATTTTGATTCGGCAGCAGAACATTTTAGAATAATATCTGAACTGAGATAGCAATTCCCTTTTGTGTCTTTCTGCTTTGTTTAAGCCATTTATTGGTTTTCAATTTCCATTAATTAAATAACAAAAGTTGTAATCTTCCTATGCAAAGATAAATTCTAAGCATTTCACACTTGCACAGATTACATCAATCATTCCGAGTTATGTAAGATAAGGTGCACCATGGAGAAGTCACTAAAACCTATTTAAGAAACAATACAAAAATACATTTGCATCAAAGCATGCAACTCCGACATTTATAAGAATTAGCCTCAGTTATCCTTCAAACAAAATTAGTTAAAATATAAAGCAAGGGAAAGCTTGCAAGTAAGGTAAATTGCCTTACGATAATATACCTTTGTGGCCATCGATATACCAATAAGGAGGTCATGTTATCTTCTTTCCGTGTGCCACTATTTGGCATTTTTGCCTTTGTTTTAGTACTTTCCCTATTATAAGCACATACCTGTACATGCCACAAGGAAGATGACATATAGCCCTTCCAAAGTCAACAATTTCGCATGCTGCATCGTTGAAAGCTCTGCTTCTATGGCTCCCAGGGATACAGGAATATTACCATTCTAAACCCAGCAAAAATTAATGATTGTTAGAGATTTATGACATTATGAATTTCCTTTAACTGGAATTGAATTTGAACGCCAACTGGTTTAAAGTATAGATTGATAATGTTAGACTTGAACATATACATATTTAATGCACTCATTGTGAAATAGAGCCTAACAAATGTCAGTGGCAAATATTTGTCTATTTGAGAACTAAATTATCCATTATCAGTCCCAATTGGCTGTGGAGTCCGAAACATCGCAATTATTATATAGGATTCTAAAACCGAAAACTACTTGAAAATTCTCCTCGTATTCGTTCCACCTCCAGTTTAGTCTTTTTCGGTCACGATAATATGAATTGTGTTTTAATGTGTAGGTATTCAAAGCAGGACAAGTAATTAATATACAACATTTCAATTTTTGCACCTCCCTGGCCATGACTTTGATGGAGGCGATAATAGATTATATATTTGATGATGTGCTATAGAAGTATAATAGTAAGAGGAAAATGATACCGCCACATTGGCGATATCACTTTGGTACTATTTTCGTTTCCTATTTAGGAAATATATCAGTCCTTCAGTATGTTATTCAAATCTATATTTCCATACTAAGACCTATTTCATTTTTCTTCTCTCTCTCTCTCTCTCTCTCTCTCTCTCTCTCTCTCTCTCTCTCTCTCTCTCTCTCTCTCTCTCTCTCTCTCTCTCTCTCTCTCTCTCTCTCTCTCTCTCTCTCTCTCTCAAACTCATTTATGCATAACAGATTATCCACACTCCCGACAGATTTTAACATCAGTTCAGTTCAGTTCAGTTCAGAGAGAGAGAGAGAGGTTGATAACCACATAAATTTAAAACGGTTTCCTAACGTTTCGGGCTAAGCAAGCTCTTCGTCATGAAGAGACAAACAAAACAATTACATATGTACACAGAACACAATTAATTTTACTTTATATTCTCTACAATTGTTTATCTGTACTGAACTTTCCACTGTGTGAACAATCAATACAAAGAATATGTTAATATAAAAAACATTCAAAGATGACTTCACGGTGAAGTTCTTGTCATAGGTTCACCGGCATTTCTTTGAGAGGCTGGACTGTACACAAACCAACGTGCAAATGAACACAGATTTCACTTCCGGATCATCACCAAGGCCTTATTACTCTCTGTAGAATGGCGCCGAATCACACAGTGACTACAACTCCATAAGCCCATATTCTAAAGTATAGACAATTGCCTTTATATCCATACCAAGAATGCCTAATTCTAACTCTTGTATCACCACCAAAAGGAGACAGGAAAAAAAAAAATGCTCTAAAATATACAAGGACTACTTTCGTGTGTACTGAACCGGAACTATTAATTGTGATATGATTCCATATAGACAACGCAGGCTTAACACACAATCTACGAAACATTCTGACTCCAATATGATATATTGAGCCTCATTCCATTTCATGAAAATGCAAACAAATAACTTGGAAAATTTAAATGATCATTACTTCGTATAATACAATATTTGTATTGCTCGAATGAAAATGTTTCAACATGTGTTATTTGAAAAGTATCATTAAAATGTGTTATTTGAAAAGTGTCGTTACACTTTACCTCCAATAAATCTGTTACGTATGTCCAAAGTGGCGTATTGATGTTCTTGAAAGGTTTGTCGAAGAAATATGGGACAGCAAAACAATCCACATAGACCTCAACTGTTAGGTTCATGTCCAGAGATGACAAATGGTTAAAGCAGGTCACATATATTTTGAAAGTGCCAACAGTTGAAAATTTGTTCTCTGCGGTAATATTAGATGCTGGGTCAATGTTCCCCACCATGGATATATTAGTCTCTGCGCCAAAAGTGAAGATGCATGTAATATTTGCTAATGGAAGATCATTTTCAGAATCTAATACAACGCTAATGACTGCGGACCCTGTTGAAATCGGAATGTAATCAGATTCGTTTACAAGATGGATGTTTTTCACTGGATTTTCAACTACAATGTGTCGTTCAACTTGGACGTAATTTGTATTGAGATTGCCTATTGATGACGGACAATTCCCTAAGGCTGGATCAATAGTACAATTGGCAATTGAAGTATAGAACCCGGCTATTCCATAATTAAAAGATTTTTCAATCAAGGCCAAAGATGGTGAATTTCCGTCGATGGCAACAGCTGTTGGACTTGCAACATCCAGATTGAACCAAGTTATTGTGAAGTTCCCGTTTCCAAAACTAACATTGCAAGAGATCGGACCCATTGGTATGAAAGCGGACCCATCTACTGCTAGCGTGTAATTCATGGTCTCGTTGTAAAAATGAATCGGGTTTGCAATCGTGAAGCTTATATTATTTACAGAATGGACCGCTCTCAATTGTATAAATTGTTTGATAGGGTTCAGTCTACTAATGTAATTTGAAGTCTCAATCTCAAGGTTGAAGATCCCAGTTTCATGTAATGCATATGAAATTGATGAAGACCGAACTGTGCCACTGCAATATTGTTCAAGTATCCGTTGCGTGACATTCGAAACGTTCATTTGGTAAAGAACGAAATTGACATCTGATCCGAGACTTAGTGTGAAATCCAGAGTAAAATTATTGTTGGCCTCAACGTATATGCATGTGCTATAGCTCTGGATGTCAAAACCTTCTATCGGTTCCTCCAATGCAATGACCACAAAATCCGATGCACTGTTAAGGGGGTTCGACACGTTGACATTTATCAGATAGAGATCAAGATCTGACAGAATACTGGAATCGAGAGATACTAAATTTGACCCGTTCTTGCCTTCGAAAATACCAATATGCGAAACGTTGAATGTCAGGTTTGATCCTACCCCGACGTAGAAATTAAGTGTAACATTTGCGGAGGCGGAGGTAATGCTGACGAGGCGTATATCAGTGCCATTTGTGACGTCGAGACCCTGTATTGCATCACCGATGTACAACGTTTTATTATTTGTTGCCAATATTTGCTCGTTGAAGCAAGTAATATATACGTCATAGAAATTTGGAACCGTATATTGGTAATTGTATGCCAATGGTGAGCTTGTATCGTGAAGGCTAGTCAGAGGTGCACTGCCGTCTCCATGGTCGCTGATGCATAACACTGTGCCGTTAATGTTTGCAAATGTAACGAACACTTTCAGTCCATTATTTACACCAGTGGCTTCAAAAGTTGTTGCATTGAAAACAACAGTTGTATCTGTCAAATGAAATTTACATTAAAAAGAACAGTTGGAATTTGAAGATTTATATGAACATATTCATTAACAATTAATCGTCTAAAATAAATCAGAAACGTTTATACGTAAAAGTATCGCTTATAAGTATTTAAACTACGTTACAGTATTGACCTAATTAGTAATTGTGAAGCAATATATACCTTTTGATTACTTATGTTCTAGTAAACAAACATAATTTAAGCACTTGCTTAAAGTTTGTTTATCGGTATAGTTATTAAATGCATACGTTGAGACAACTTGCTTTGAAAGAAAAGAAAGACAGTGGAGTGAGGATATCTATTGATAATATTCACGTCTGTAAATTTTGTGGAAATGGAATCATACATAAAAAGTGCAGAAAGGTACGTTCAGCAGCGCGAAATTCCGTTGCTATATAATGTCCAAAAAGTTGCTGATATTCATACGCAATTAGCATGATCAGTCCGTTTGAGCCTTCATTAGAATTGTTGTATTTGCCATCCATCAAAGAGTAGCGTACAGTGATGAGATAATTTCACTCCACCATGCGATCAAGAATCATCGAACAAAATACATATTTTTTTCAAATAAATAGTCCTTAATGAATATTCATTTGAAACGTCATACGAATAGTTCATGGTCGACCTACAGTTATGGCTTATTTGCTCACTATTTTTGTACATCGTATGTTTCTATATTTTAGGCAGAAAAATCGAAAGGGAGAGAACGCCTTGCCGAATATAAATCACACTAACCCAGATCATTTCCGCATATTAGGATATTATATTCGTAAACGCACGTGAAAATGTCGCGACGGCGAAGAAGTGTCACAGCTAGGATGGTTATATTTGAAAGCGTTTGTTTATTGTCTAGAGATGTTTACATGATGTCTAGAGGTGTTATAATGTTGACTAGATGTGTTTATGTACTGTCTACGGTTAGTTACGTGTTGTCTAGACGTTTTTCGTGTTGTCAGTGGTGTTTAATTACTTTTCTTACGTATATTTAATTTACATTGTTTGTTAGCCATTTTCTATGGTTATATAATATGTATAATTGCTATTTGAACTTGACCTTGTCCAAGATACAGTTATACAAATAGTGCATTATCTATGAGTGTAGATTAACTATTAAGATCATTGTCAATAGACGTAAACATGTTTACTTGGTTCTCGATCTAGGACATTTCAATTTCGTCAAGATATAACCTGGTCCATCTTATGTTTACCACATTATTTATTATAATTTTAGTAATAGATCTTGCCTTAGAATGCTCTACAGTGGGAAATTCCTTTAAGTGACAGAATATTTTCAGAAAATGATAATTGCTATCTTGGTCAAGTAGACGGGTTTATAAATCTTGTTTACTTGAACATTTGCTCATTCTTGCGATAACACCAGTAGCAGAATCATTTGTATTGTTGTATTCAGATTTTCTTTTGGGTTGAATTATTTATTCAAATTATTATTCTTTGAAATTACAATGTGCTCAATAACATTTTTGAACAGAAACATTAGTTTAGAATTATAGTTAATTCAGATAAGGGCATCATTGATTATATTATTGTGATTAATTTGAAGTCATAGCATATCTTCACACTTCAGGTAATAGGTTCATTGGTACATTCAAGGCTATAGGCACATCAACAACTTCAGCTCTTAATCTTATTTCGAACACCACTTGAATTTAAGTAGAATTTTATTCATGAGGACTGGTGATAGAACTTTGTGGACTGTTTGGGATTTAGTTCTCAATACTGTAAGTTCTTTTGAACTTTTCATATTTTATTCTTTGGAAATAAATTATTTGTTGAATTTAAAACAAATGTTCATTTTTCGCTCTTTTTTGCAACAATATTACCTACTGTCTATAGTATTTATTTATTGTTTAGAGGTATGCTGTTTTCTCCTTTAAGAACTTTTTAGCAAAAACCGACTTTCCCAATTTAGTTAACGTTTTGTACGTCAATATATTTTATCGTACTTACGACAATAACAAATAAAACACAAACCGTATTATGTTTTCGTCTGCCGACTAAAAAGACCAGCTTGAAATATAACTGACCTCAAAAAACACAAGTTACGTATTTTCATTATAAGAACCTTTAATGGAGAAACAATTACGTCATACAATAGCTTTGAATATAGTTTTGTACCTACATACATATATGCCGGCAAAACTAACATTTTACGACATTTATTTAAGATTTCAGGGACATTAATTACATCACTGACAAACATGTACAGTTTTAATTACGTTAGCGTTACTTGTTTTTATGCAGTGCTAACCATTTTGAAAAACATGTTTGAACGAAAACATTTCGCGGATCCTGCAGTTTCAACATTAGGTAACTTGTCTTTTTTCACAAATTCCCATTCTAGTGGTTATATTGTGATTTCCACAGTTTTGTACGTCAATCCTGATTAGTGCTTAATTTAGACTGTCCTTGTAACCCATCTCCATCTACACCGATAATTGGCAGGTGTTCATATTTGATCCGTTTCACGAGGATGAGTGTTACGATTCTACGGTCATAAGCAGTAAAAGAAAGAAGCGAACCTAACAAGTTTTATTAAACTTAACAAGCAGTTTACTTATAGACGTTATTAAACTGAATTTAATAAGAACTTGCATTATGAATTGAATCCAAAATAATTCTAAAGAATTCTATTCAAGTCCAAAATAATCGAATTCTAACAAATCTATCCCCTTAAATTATCTAAAGAGAACATTCAACACGCTTGCAAGATGATTTCAAAATATGCGAAAAAAATCCTAAATAGAAATGACTCCAATATAGCAATGAAATTGACTGCTCAGGTATTGCATCACACACACACACACACACACACACACACACACACACACACACACTATATATATATATATATATATATATATATATATATATATATATATATATATATATATATATATATATATATATATATATATATATATGATCAAGAGTCTATTACGACTACATGTTCCAATATACCCCGCTTGACAGATCTTGCTACTCAATCTAATATTTCAAAATACCTATTCAAGTACCCAAACCGATCCAGTGGGAAATTATTCGTCTCACCTAAGCCATCCAATGGGAAATAACTTAATTCTTCTAAGAATCCATCTTAACGACCTGTGCAATGGGAAACAACCCCAAATTCGTCAACAGGTCTTATTACAAATATTACTTGTATTAATGATCCTAAATACCAACGTCAACAACTATGGATAGAGGCTACGCAAACTACACTCCTCAGAACTTAAAATTACAATGTTATACCCGTTTACAAATATTAGCTATCTAATATGGTGACTATATATGATCATTACTATTTATAGGCATGAACAAAAACTAAACATAATATTGGCATAATCGTGCACCAAGACCTACAAAACTAAATATATGCATAACATGCGTATATAATAAAGGTTTCAAATTGTAAATGCATCCACAGTGGTGGGTTTGGAGGGTTGACTTAGAGATGAAGGTGGGAACAGCGATAATAAAATGTTCGTATATTTGGAACAACTGTCGAGTCTTTTATATTTTTGCAATATTATCTATTTATGTCATGTTGAAGAGTGTGTTTAATCTTGCAAACTTCTAATCTGGGGTAAGTTTGATATACAGTAAAAAGAAAATTGTCTTTACCTTCGTTAACACCGGATACATATTAAATATTACGTTCGTAGTGCCACACTATCAATAATTTTAGTCTCGGAACAGAAAACAGCCTCTGTACATTGGGAAACAACCCTGTGAGTGTGTCGATTGATAGTACCGTATGATCAAAACATTTTTCTCTAGGGAGGAAAACAGCATTACATATCTGATATCTTCCTATTTGTAATATATTTAACTTTACTTTGTCACGGTGTGATGCGACCCCGACGGGTCTTCGGGTTTCTATAGATAGAGGTATTCCTGTGGAGAAGTGTTTGGGCCCTAATGAATGATTTGCTGCAAATTCCTTATTTGTGTTAAGTGGGAACTTTATTCGGGTTGTTGTAACTCGTCATCAATTTTTTACCAAGGATACACATTAATGTTAGTAGACATAATTGCAATATCCTTGAATGAGTATCATTTTTTAATGTAATAAGCATGTTTAAACACGGACTACGTTGTATATGCTCTCAAATCGGAAGATATTAATCATGGTTATTCATGTATGCATCTTCATGATGATATCATTTATGTTGGAAGATTCGATCATGGAATCCTGAATCCGTGTTCTTTAGCACAGAATTTTTGATTATAATAGTAACGACCAAGGTTTGGCTTATACTATCAAAAATGCTTATTGGTATCTCCCATAGACTCTAGTATGTACCACCAGGGTAGCGGATCTTAAATCGAAAATTCTTATCTGTATTTCTCATGAATATTATTACATCGGTACGTATAAGTTAGGTTGTTCGCAAAAGTCAGATATATTAGAACAAAACACTGCAACCAGAGTCAGTACGAACTGTTACGTGAAGCCCCAGAAGCACAGTAATTGAATGCCTGTATCAGGAGACTGGTTGCCATCGATTAATGCGAAAGCTCTAACTTTCATAAATTATGAACGTTGTATATAATGACTCCATAGTCAGTGCCCCTTCCCTCTTTACGATCTGTTCCCAATATTCAACGCCGATCTAATACGCCATACTCTAATATATTTGTGTAAAATATCGACATACATGGTTATAAAAATGAAGGATACCATTTATTATTTGGACTTTATCTTTGTGAGAACTACCTCTCTGAAAATGTAAAACGTGTCCCATTCTTTGATGAATTTAGACGACCTATAAAATGTGCAAAAGCTGAACCGTACATTAAACATATAGTGGGAGGAAATAGTCTATCCTGCATTAGAGAATTAGAGATAATTGCAGAGATCTTTATACTAATTAATTAAGCGTCGAATGCAACTATCAGTAAAAACTTGCCCATCAACACAGGGTCTCATTTATAAATCTCGAACACCTCCCTTTGCCATCGTTGATTGACCTCAAGGTTATATCTTATACTCTAAGTGTCTAAAGTGTTAAAGATTTTATTTAAGAAACCTTCCCAATTTCAGGAATTGTTGTTTTACAATATCATATGTTTGTAAATTATTACTTACAACACCATTGCAAATAGTATTATCCTTATGGCCTTCTCTGTATTCCCTCCTTCCTCTCTCTCTCTCTCTCTCTCTCTCTATCTCTCTCTCTCTCTCTCTCTCTCAGAGCTTAGAGCGTGTGCCTTGGATGCGGGAGATAGCAGTTCGATCCCTGGCCAAAGTTATACCAAAGACTTATAAAAATGGTACTAGCAGCTGCCTCACTTGGCGCTCAGGTTTAAGAGGTTGGTGCTAGTTCTGGTCGGCGTGTTGTCAGAATCGTGTGACTTGGAGGGACACGACGCTACATGTCTGCGCAATGATGCCACAGTGCTAGATATCACCATAAATTTTCACACTGCAGACATCGTAGCGATACAACTGAAAAATTGTTAAAGCTACGCTAAAAATCCAAATGACGCACATACATACTACTCCTATGTGTATGTGTGTGTGTGTGTGTGTGTGTGTGTGTCTCTCTCTCTCTCTCTCTCTCTCTCTCTCTCTCTCTCTCTCTCTCTCTACTATTTGCTCAGATTATTCATAATTTCTGAAACACTGACTATTTTGTCAAGTAGGAAAAGTTGTTTTGGTCTGAAAAATGTCAGGAGGTTTTGGATAAGCTAAAGGCCATACGTAGGAGTGCACCAGTCCTTTCAGATTCAAATTTCAGTGAATCTGTTTTGCTAAAAATGGGCTCCTTATGAGAAAATGGAGACCACCTGAGATATCCGCTGATGATGAGGGGGCAGTAATCTATCGGATTGTTATTCCTAAGTCGCTTAGACAGGATATTCTTATTTAGCCCATGAGGCTGCTTTGGCTGATATTTCAGAAGTCAAGAAGACGTTAACACTAGATTTTGGATCGTTTGTATAAACGAACAATTACAACTGATGTTTGCAAATACTGTAAACCGTGTCACACTTGTCAAATGGTAGGAAAACCCAATCAGAAGTTTAAGAATTACCTGCACCTTCTTAATACATTTAACGAACGACTTCGCAGACAAATGGTAGACTGTATCGGTCAAATACCAAATACCAGATCAGGCGACCAATTCCTGTTGACCATGGTGTTCTTGTCCAGAAGATTCCCAAAAGGCATTTCTTTTGAGGAATATTAAAACTAAAAACATATTTAAAGTTTTGGGGTTGACTTAGGGATGAGGGTGGGAGCAGCGATAAAAAAAATGTTCATATATTTGAAACAACTATCCAGTATTTAATATTTTTTTGCATTATTATTTATTTTGTAAACTACATATAGGGTCTTTTTATCGACAAGGCTTGAACGCAAGATATACCAAGATTTGAATTAGTATATTTATAGATATTTATTATGTATCTCTTTTTCTATCACTATTACTAGCGATTCACTCACTACTTTTCACATCAAACTGTACTAATCTCGCGTAAATATTCCGAAACAAAAATCATATAACAGATTAAAATGCTATTACCATCACAGAGTATACCTCAATGAGGATCGTTATTTGGAAGAAACCGAGAACTATTGTAAAATAAAGATAATTATGTACCAAGTAGCATTTAAATTTAATGATCATTTTCAACGACGTGTTCCTCGACAATCTCCAATTAAGGAATACAGTAAGACTTCTGAAGAATTTTAGATCTAAAAACAATGAGCAAACATATCATCCATGTACACTGGAAACACTTCAAGATATGATCTTTTTTATCATTTATACCCTTTAAACAACAGATTATTTTGAAGCTATTTCATTAATAATTATAACATATAGGAATATTATTAATTTTATTATATACTTATGCATGAAATATAGAGATCGAATGAAGAAAAATAATTCATATTTTTCTTTCTATATTTTTTCACATGTGAAAATATATCTTTATATATGTCATGGAACTGAATAAATCACTTTATTTATTAAATGCATGTACTCGGGTTTCGTTTTTTTCTTTTCTGTACAACAATACCCGAGGGTGCTTTACATATATTGCACAATATTTCGAAACAGTGGGTTCAGTTCATCCTATGCCGCACGTGCAAAGTGCTTTCGATGGGACAAACCGAATACTTCCGGTGCACAGACAATGTAGGGCTGCATCGTCTGTGTATAAATGCCTCACCGTAAGACTAAATCTTTACATTACGAAACATCTTGTCAGTAAGCAGTATACTTAAGGACTTGCACATCCTCAGCTGTAGAGGTAAGAGAGTTATTCATCAATTTCTTGTGTATAGGTTATAACTATTGCATTACCGCGTTTATTTTTGTATATTTTCTATCCAGCTTCGGCTTACGTAGTTATGCAAATATTTTTTATTCTTCTTTGTGACTTAGCACGAGATTTATATTAGCAATATAAAGTTGCGTTTTTAAGAAACGTTTAGTACCACAGGATTCTTATCGGACACTGGTATGTTCACTTCTGAACCTGTTTATTGCTTTGTATTGTTGTGCCGATAATGTAATTTGCATAGCTTACCGTATATAGCGTCATTATGTGTTATCGTATATGCCCGTCTCATGCATAGTACACGGCGTTAGATGTATTTTCAGATGATTGGAGTCGACAGGGTACCAGCTGCAGAGGAAACCATAGAAGTTGACCATAGCAGCTGTAAAGCTGAACCATAGCAGCCGTTGACCTGAGTGAACAGTGTGTTGCTGGTCGAGTGGTAGGTGATCGGGCGTAGCTGACCCAATTGGTGGGAGTTGATTGCTTGATTGACCAAGGAACTGAATGGTGGTCGGTGACTACCCGAAATGCTGGCTGCTTGATTGACCAGTGTGACTGGTAGCCAAGTTTGCTAGTGACGGAGTGTTTTGTGTTACTCCATGCATGTAATCTTTTATGCATGGGATAATTCTGGGGTTTGTTATACACAGTGTCTTGGGACTGTAAAGATATTTTGTATGATATATGTCCCTTTGTTTTCATCATTTTACTAACTGAATAATAAAGAACCTCATTTTTCACTATTTGAGTAAATACATTTCACTATATGAGTAAAATACATCGTTTTTACTATTAGAGTCAAACACATCATTGTTTTCATCTTGTGAAATTTACTGTGAATCATTAACCTTTGACCTTATACTGTGTAAGTTCATTTATTTGTATTGATATTTATGTTGCATTATTAGATTCGTGCGCATTGTGCTAATTTTGTCCAATATTTGGATCTTATACACGCACGTATTAGTCATAATTTTTTTCCATCCAAGTCATTCATCAATAATCATTGTATTTGAATCACCATCAAAAGTGTTCTGTTATAAATGCGAAATCCAACTCTATTATCTTGTTACAATATATTCACATGTGAAAGATATATCCTAATATTTTCACTAGAGAAAAAATAAGATTTCATGCCATGCGACGCTTGATTATGTGTGCCGGCTGAAGTTGTACCCAAACAGAAACGAGTACTTTGATAGCTACAACAATTAAATAGAAACTGCCTTGCATTACAGGTATGTAAATTACTCATTGATAAGGAAACTTGACTTGACAATGTTCGCGTCTCGCTGAAATTATTTCCCCTTAATTCCTTGACAGCAATGGTAAGCCCTCTGTAATGTATTGCTGAATACGACATGTATAGTTTTCAGATAGGGCCTATACAGTGCAAAATGATGAAAATGTAATTCACTGCGACAGATTAGGCCAACCCAATCCTACCGCTTTCGTAAGTCACGTATATTTATATGATCCGCCATGAAAGTTAGATGAATTTACGAAAGGGTTTGGGGGTGTGCGTGTTATGTTGAAGAGTGTGTTAATCTTGCAAACTTCTAATCTGGGGCAAGTTTGATATATAGTGAAAAGAAAATAGTCTTTACTTTCGTTAATAACGGACACATATTAAATATTACGTTCTTAGTACCACTCTATTAATTATGTTAGTCTAGGAACAGAAAATATCCTCTATGCATTGGGAAACAACCCTGTGAGTGTGTCAGGAAAACGGTATTACATGTCTGATATCTTCCTATTTGTAATATATTTAAGTTTACTTTGTCACGGTGTGGTGCGACCCCGACGGGTCTTCAGGTTTCTATAGATAGAGGTATTCCTGTGGAGAAGTGTTTGGGCCCTAATGAATGATTTGCTGCAAATTCCTTATTTGTGTTAAGTGGAAACTTTATTCGGGTTGTTGTAACTCGTCATAAATTTTTTACCAAGGATACACATAAACGTTAGTAGACATAATTGCAACATCATTGAATGAGTATCATTTTTCAATGTAATAAGCATGTTTAAACACGGACTACGTTGTATATGCTCTCAAATCGGAAGATATTAATCATGGTTATTCATGTATGCATCTTCATGATGATATCATTTATGTTGGAAGATTCGATCATGGAATCCTGAATCCGTGTTCTTTAGCACAGAATTTTTGATTATAATAGTAACGACCAAGGTTTGGCTTATACTATCAAAAATGCTTATCGGTATCTCCCATAGACTCTAGTATGTACCACCAGGGTAGCGGATCTTAAATCGAAAATTCTTATCTGTATTTCTCATGAATATTATTACATCGGTACGTATAAGTTAGGTTGTTCGCAAAAGTCAGATATATTAGAACAAAACACTGCAACCAGAGTCAGTACGAACTGTTACGTGAAGTCCCAGAAGCACAGTAATTGAATGCCTGTATCAAGAGACTGGTTGCCATCGATTAATGCGAAAGCTCTAACTTTCATAAATTATGAACGTTGTATATAATGACTCCATAGTCAGTGCCCCTTCCCTCTTTACGATCTGTTCCCAATATTCAACGCCGATCTAATAAGCCATACTCTAATATATTTGTGTAAAATATCGACATACATGGTTATAAAAATGAAGGATACCATTTATTATTTGGACTTTATCTTTGTGAGAACTACCTCTCTGAAAATGTAAAACGTGTCCCATTCTTTTCTGAATTTAGACGACCTATAAAATGTGCAAAAGCTGAACCGTACATTACACATATAGCGGGAGGAAATAGTCTATCCTGCATTAGAGAATTAGAGATAATTGCAGAGATCTTTATACTAATTAATTAAGCGTCGAATGCAATTATCAGTAAACACTTGCCCATCAACACAGGGTGCCATTTATAAATCTCGAACACCTCCCTTTGCCATCGTTGATTGACCTCAAGGTTATATCTTATACTCTAAGTGTCTAAAGTGTTAAAGATTTTATTTAAGAAACCTTCCCAATTTCAGGAATTGTTGTTTTACAATATCATATGTTTGTAAATTATTACTTACAACACCATTGCAAATAGTATTATCCTTATGGCCTTCTCTGTATTCCCTCCTTCCTCTCTCTCTCTCTCTCTCTCTCTCTCTCTCTCTCTCTCTCTCTCTCTCAGAGCTTAGAGCGTGTGCCTTGGATGCGGGAGATAGCAGTTCGATCCCTGGCCAAAGTTATACCAAAGACTTATAAAAATGGTACTAGCAGCTGCCTCACTTGGCGCTCAGGTTTAAGAGGTTGGTGCTAGTTCTGGTCGGCGTGTTGTCAGAATCGTGTGACTTGGAGGGACACGACGCTACACGTCTGCGCAATGATGCCACAGTGCTAGATATCACCATAAATTTTCACACTGCAGACATCGTAGCGATACAACTGAAAAATTGTTAAAGCTACGCTAAAAATCCAAATGACGCACATACATACTACTCCTATGTGTATGTGTGTGTGTGTGTCTCTCTCTCTCTCTCTCTCTCTCTCTCTCTCTCTCTCTCTCTCTCTCTACTATTTGCTCAGATTATTCATAATTTCTGAAACACTGACTATTTTGTCAAGTAGGAAAAAGTTGTTTTGGTCTGAAAAATGTCAGGAGGTTTTGGATAAGCTAAAGGCCATACGTAGGAGTGCACCAGTCCTTTCAGATTCCAATTTCAGTGAATCTGTTTTGCTAAAAATGGGCTCCTTATGAGAAAATGGAGACCACCTGAGATATCCGCTGATGATGAGGGGGCAGTAATCTATCGGATTGTTATTCCTAAGTCGCTTAGACAGGATATTCTTATTTAGCCCATGAGGCTGCTTTGGCTGATATTTCAGAAGTCAAGAAGACGTTAACACTAGATTTTGGATCGTTTGTATAAACGAACAATTACAACTGATGTTTGCAAATACTGTAAACCGTGTCACACTTGTCAAATGGTAGGAAAACCCAATCAGAAGTTTAAGAATCACCTGCACCTTCTTAATACATTTAACGAACGACTTCGCAGACAAATGGTAGACTGTATCGGTCAAATACCAAATACCAGATCAGGCGACCAATTCCTGTTGACCATGGTGTTCTTGTCCACAAGATTCCCAAAAGGCATTTCTTTTGAGGAATATTAAAACTGAAAACATATTTAAAGTTTTGGGGTTGACTTAGGGATGAGGGTGGGAGCAGCGATAAAAAAAATGTTCATATATTTGAAACAACTATCCAGTATTTAATATTTTTTTGCATTATTATTTATTTTGTAAACTACATATAGGGTCTTTTTATCGACAAGGCTTGAACGCAAGATATACCAAGTTTTGAATTAGTATATTTATAGATATTTATTATGTATCTCTTTTTCTATCACTATTACTAGCGATTCACTCACTACTTTTCACATCAAACTGTACTAATCTCGCGTAAATATTCCGAAACAAAAATCATGTAACAGATTAAAATGCTATTACCATCACAGAGTATACCTCAATGAGGATCGTTATTTGGAAGAAACCAAGAACTATTGTAAAATAAAGATAATTATGTACCAAGTAGTATTTAAATTTAATGATCATTTTCAACGACGTGTTCCTCGACAATCTCCAATTAAGGAATACAGTAAGACTTCTGAAGAATTTTAGATCTAAAAACAATGAGCAAACATATCATCCATGTACACTGGAAACACTTCAAGATATGATCTTTTTTATCATTTATACCCTTTAAACAACAGATTATTTTGAAGCTATTTCATTAATAATTATAACATATAGGAATATTATTAATTTTATTATATACTTATGCATGAAATATAGAGATCGAATGAAGAAAAATAAATCATATTTTTCTTTCTATATTTTTTCACATGTGAAAATATATCTTTATATATGTCATGGAATTGAATAAATCACTTTATTTATTAAATGCATGTACTCGGGTTTCGTTTTTTTCTTTTCTGTACAACAATACCCGAGGGTGCTTTACATATATTGCACAATATTTCGAAACAGTGGGTTCAGTTCATCCTATGCCGCACGTGCAAAGTGCTTTCGATGGGACAAACCGAATACTTCCGGCGCACAGACAATGTAGGGCTGCATCGTCTGTGTATAAATGCCTCACCGTAAGACTAAATCTTTACATTACGAAACATCTTGTCAGTAAGCAGTATACTTAAGGACTTGCACATCCTCAGCTGTAGAGGTAAGAGAGTTATTCATCAATTTCTTGTGTATAGGTTATAACTATTGCATTACCGCGTTTATTTTTGTATATTTTCTATCCAGCTTGGGCTTACGTAGTTATGCAAATATTTTTTATTCTTCTTTTTGACTTAGCACGAGATTTATATTAGCAATATAAAGTTGCGTTTTTAAGAAACGTTTAGTACCACAGGATTCTTATCGGACACTGGTATGTTCACTTCTGAACCTGTTTATTGCTTTGTATTGTTGTGCCGATAATGTAATTTGCATAGCTTACCGTATATAGCGTCATTATGTGTTATCGTATATGCCCGTCTCATGCATAGTACACGGCGTTAGATGTATTTTCAGATGATTGGAGTCGACAGGGTACCAGCTGCAGAGGAAACCATAGAAGTTGACCATAGCAGCTGTAAAGCTGAACCATAGCAGCCGTTGACCTGAGTGAACAGTGTGTTGCTGGTCGAGTGGTAGGTGATCGGGCGTAGCTGACCCAATTGGTGGGCGTTGATTGCTTGATCGACCAAGGAACTGAATGGTGGTCGGTGACTACCCGAAATGCTGGCTGCTTGATTGACCAGTGTGACTGGTAGCCAAGTTTGCTAGTGACGGAGTGTTTTGTGTTACTCCATGCATGTAATCTTTTATGCATGGGATAATTCTGGGGTTTGTTATACACAGTGTCTTGGGACTGTAAAGATATTTTGTATGATATATGTCCCTTTGTTTTCATCATTTTACTAACTGAATAATAAAGAACCTCATTTTTCACTATTTGAGTAAATACATTTCACTATATGAGTAAAATGCATCGTTTTTACTATTAGAGTCAAACACATCATTGTTTTCATCTTGTGAAATTTACTGTGATCATTAACCTTTGACCTTATACTGTGTACGTTCATTTATTTGTATTGATATTTATGTTGCATTATTAGATTCGTGCGCATTGTGCTAATTTTGTCCAATATTTGGATCTTATACACGCACGTATTAGTCATAATTTTTTTCCATCCAAGTCATTCATCAATAATCATTGTATTTGAATCACCATCAAAAGTGTTCTGTTATAAATCCGAAATCCAACTCTATTATCTTGTTACAATATATTCACATGTGAAAGATATATCCTAATATTTTCACTAGAGAAAAAATAAGATTTCATGCCATGCTACGCTTGATTATGTGTGCCGGCTGAAGTTGTACCCAAACAGAAACGAGTACTTTGATAGCTACAACAATTAAATAGAAACTGCCTTGCATTACAGGTATGTAAATTACTCATTGATAAGGAAACTTGACTTGACAATGTTCGCGTCTCGCTGAAATTATTTCCCCTTAATTCCTTGAGAGCAATGGTAAGCCCTCTGTAATGTATTGCTGAATACGACATGTATAGTTTTCAGATAGGGCCATAAAAGTGCAAAATGATGAAAATGTAATTCACTGCGACAGATTAGGCCAACCCAATCCTACCGCTTTCGTAAGTCACGTATATTTATATGATCCGCCATGAAGGTTAGATGAATTTACGAAAGGGTTTGGGGGTGTGCGTGTTATGTTGAAGAGTGTGTTAATCTTGCAAACTTCTAATCTGGGGCAAGTTTGATATATAGTGAAAAGAAAATAGTCTTTACTTTCGTTAATAACGGACACATATTAAATATTACGTTCTTAGTACCACTCTATTAATTATGTTAGTCTAGGAACAGAAAATATCCTCTATGCATTGGGAAACAACCCTGTGAGTGTGTCAGGAAAACGGTATTACATGTCTGATATCTTCCTATTTGTAATATATTTAAGTTTACTTTGTCACGGTGTGGTGCGACCCCGACGGGTCTTCAGGTTTCTATAGATAGAGGTATTCCTGTGGAGAAGTGTTTGGGCCCTAATGAATGATTTGCTGCAAATTCCTTATTTGTGTTAAGTGGAAACTTTATTCGGGTTGTTGTAACTCGTCATCAATTTTTTACCAAGGATACACACAAACGTTAGTAGACATAATTGCAACATCATTGAATGAGTATCATTTTTCAATGTAATAAGCATGTTTAAACACGGACTACGTTGTATATGCTCTCAAATCGGAAGATATTAATCATGGTTATTCATGTATGCATCTTCATGATGATATCATTTATGTTGGAAGATTCGATCATGGAATCCTGAATCCGTGTTCTTTAGCACAGAATTTTTGATTATAATAGTAACGACCAAGGTTTGGCTTATACTATCAAAAATGCTTATTGGTATCTCCCATAGACTCTAGTATGTACCACCAGGGTAGCGGATCTTAAATCGAAAATTCTTATCTGTATTTCTCATGAATATTATTACATCGGTACGTATAAGTTAGGTTGTTCGCAAAAGTCAGATATATTAGAACAAAACACTGCAACCAGAGTCAGTACGAACTGTTACGTGAAGCCCCAGAAGCACAGTAATTGAATGCCTGTATCAGGAGACTGGTTGCCATCGATTAATGCGAAAGCTCTAACTTTCATAAATTATGAACGTTGTATATAATGACTCCATAGTCAGTGCCCCTTCCCTCTTTACGATCTGTTCCCAATATTCAACGCCGATCTAATACGCCATACTCTAATATATTTGTGTAAAATATCGACATACATGGTTATAAAAATGAAGGATACCATTTATTATTTGGACTTTATCTTTGTGAGAACTACCTCTCTGAAAATGTAAAACGTGTCCCATTCTTTGATGAATTTAGACGACCTATAAAATGTGCAAAAGCTGAACCGTACATTAAACATATAGTGGGAGGAAATAGTCTATCCTGCATTAGAGAATTAGAGATAATTGCAGAGATCTTTATACTAATTAATTAAGCGTCGAATGCAACTATCAGTAAAAACTTGCCCATCAACACAGGGTCTCATTTATAAATCTCGAACACCTCCCTTTGCCATCGTTGATTGACCTCAAGGTTATATCTTATACTCTAAGTGTCTAAAGTGTTAAAGATTTTATTTAAGAAACCTTCCCAATTTCAGGAATTGTTGTTTTACAATATCATATGTTTGTAAATTATTACTTACAACACCATTGCAAATAGTATTATCCTTATGGCCTTCTCTGTATTCCCTCCTTCCTCTCTCTCTCTCTCTCTCTCTCTCTCTCTCTCTCTCTCTCTCTCTCTCTCTCAGAGCTTAGAGCGTGTGCCTTGGATGCGGGAGATAGCAGTTCGATCCCTGGCCAAAGTTATACCAAAGACTTATAAAAATGGTACTAGCAGCTGCCTCACTTGGCGCTCAGGTTTAAGAGGTTGGTGCTAGTTCTGGTCGGCGTGTTGTCAGAATCGTGTGACTTGGAGGGACACGACGCTACATGTCTGCGCAATGATGCCACAGTGCTAGATATCACCATAAATTTTCACACTGCAGACATCGTAGCGATACAACTGAAAAATTGTTAAAGCTACGCTAAAAATCCAAATGACGCACATACATACTACTCCTATGTGTATGTGTCTCTCTCTCTCTCTCTCTCTCTCTCTCTCTCTCTCTCTCTCTCTCTCTCTCTCTACTATTTGCTCAGATTATTCATAATTTCTGAAACACTGACTATTTTGTCAAGTAGGAAAAGTTGTTTTGGTCTGAAAAATGTCAGGAGGTTTTGGATAAGCTAAAGGCCATACGTAGGAGTGCACCAGTCCTTTCAGATTCAAATTTCAGTGAATCTGTTTTGCTAAAAATGGGCTCCTTATGAGAAAATGGAGACCACCTGAGATATCCGCTGATGATGAGGGGGCAGTAATCTATCGGATTGTTATTCCTAAGTCGCTTAGACAGGATATTCTTATTTAGCCCATGAGGCTGCTTTGGCTGATATTTCAGAAGTCAAGAAGACGTTAACACTAGATTTTGGATCGTTTGTATAAACGAACAATTACAACTGATGTTTGCAAATACTGTAAACCGTGTCACACTTGTCAAATGGTAGGAAAACCCAATCAGAAGTTTAAGAATTACCTGCACCTTCTTAATACATTTAACGAACGACTTCGCAGACAAATGGTAGACTGTATCGGTCAAATACCAAATACCAGATCAGGCGACCAATTCCTGTTGACCATGGTGTTCTTGTCCAGAAGATTCCCAAAAGGCATTTCTTTTGAGGAATATTAAAACTAAAAACATATTTAAAGTTTTGGGGTTGACTTAGGGATGAGGGTGGGAGCAGCGATAAAAAAAATGTTCATATATTTGAAACAACTATCCAGTATTTAATATTTTTTTGCATTATTATTTATTTTGTAAACTACATATAGGGTCTTTTTATCGACAAGGCTTGAACGCAAGATATACCAAGATTTGAATTAGTATATTTATAGATATTTATTATGTATCTCTTTTTCTATCACTATTACTAGCGATTCACTCACTACTTTTCACATCAAACTGTACTAATCTCGCGTAAATATTCCGAAACAAAAATCATATAACAGATTAAAATGCTATTACCATCACAGAGTATACCTCAATGAGGATCGTTATTTGGAAGAAACCGAGAACTATTGTAAAATAAAGATAATTATGTACCAAGTAGCATTTAAATTTAATGATCATTTTCAACGACGTGTTCCTCGACAATCTCCAATTAAGGAATACAGTAAGACTTCTGAAGAATTTTAGATCTAAAAACAATGAGCAAACATATCATCCATGTACACTGGAAACACTTCAAGATATGATCTTTTTTATCATTTATACCCTTTAAACAACAGATTATTTTGAAGCTATTTCATTAATAATTATAACATATAGGAATATTATTAATTTTATTATATACTTATGCATGAAATATAGAGATCGAATGAAGAAAAATAATTCATATTTTTCTTTCTATATTTTTTCACATGTGAAAATATATCTTTATATATGTCATGGAACTGAATAAATCACTTTATTTATTAAATGCATGTACTCGGGTTTCGTTTTTTTCTTTTCTGTACAACAATACCCGAGGGTGCTTTACATATATTGCACAATATTTCGAAACAGTGGGTTCAGTTCATCCTATGCCGCACGTGCAAAGTGCTTTCGATGGGACAAACCGAATACTTCCGGTGCACAGACAATGTAGGGCTGCATCGTCTGTGTATAAATGCCTCACCGTAAGACTAAATCTTTACATTACGAAACATCTTGTCAGTAAGCAGTATACTTAAGGACTTGCACATCCTCAGCTGTAGAGGTAAGAGAGTTATTCATCAATTTCTTGTGTATAGGTTATAACTATTGCATTACCGCGTTTATTTTTGTATATTTTCTATCCAGCTTCGGCTTACGTAGTTATGCAAATATTTTTTATTCTTCTTTGTGACTTAGCACGAGATTTATATTAGCAATATAAAGTTGCGTTTTTAAGAAACGTTTAGTACCACAGGATTCTTATCGGACACTGGTATGTTCACTTCTGAACCTGTTTATTGCTTTGTATTGTTGTGCCGATAATGTAATTTGCATAGCTTACCGTATATAGCGTCATTATGTGTTATCGTATATGCCCGTCTCATGCATAGTACACGGCGTTAGATGTATTTTCAGATGATTGGAGTCGACAGGGTACCAGCTGCAGAGGAAACCATAGAAGTTGACCATAGCAGCTGTAAAGCTGAACCATAGCAGCCGTTGACCTGAGTGAACAGTGTGTTGCTGGTCGAGTGGTAGGTGATCGGGCGTAGCTGACCCAATTGGTGGGCGTTGATTGCTTGATCGACCAAGGAACTGAATGGTGGTCGGTGACTACCCGAAATGCTGGCTGCTTGATTGACCAGTGTGACTGGTAGCCAAGTTTGCTAGTGACGGAGTGTTTTGTGTTACTCCATGCATGTAATCTTTTATGCATGGGATAATTCTGGGGTTTGTTATACACAGTGTCTTGGGACTGTAAAGATATTTTGTATGATATATGTCCCTTTGTTTTCATCATTTTACTAACTGAATAATAAAGAACCTCATTTTTCACTATTTGAGTAAATACATTTCACTATATGAGTAAAATGCATCGTTTTTACTATTAGAGTCAAACACATCATTGTTTTCATCTTGTGAAATTTACTGTGATCATTAACCTTTGACCTTATACTGTGTACGTTCATTTATTTGTATTGATATTTATGTTGCATTATTAGATTCGTGCGCATTGTGCTAATTTTGTCCAATATTTGGATCTTATACACGCACGTATTAGTCATAATTTTTTTCCATCCAAGTCATTCATCAATAATCATTGTATTTGAATCACCATCAAAAGTGTTCTGTTATAAATCCGAAATCCAACTCTATTATCTTGTTACAATATATTCACATGTGAAAGATATATCCTAATATTTTCACTAGAGAAAAAATAAGATTTCATGCCATGCTACGCTTGATTATGTGTGCCGGCTGAAGTTGTACCCAAACAGAAACGAGTACTTTGATAACTACAAACAATTAAATAGAAACTGCCTTGCATTACAGGTATGTAAATTACTCATTGATAAGGAAACTTGACTTGACAATGTTCGCGTCTCGCTGAAATTATTTCCCCTTAATTCCTTGAGAGCAATGGTAAGCCCTCTGTAATGTATTGCTGAATACGACATGTATAGTTTTCAGATAGGGCCATAAAAGTGCAAAATGATGAAAATGTAATTCACTGCGACAGATTAGGCCAACCCAATCCTACCGCTTTCGTAAGTCACGTATATTTATATGATCCGCCATGAAGGTTAGATGAATTTACGAAAGGGTTTGGGGGTGTGCGTGTTATGTTGAAGAGTGTGTTAATCTTGCAAACTTCTAATCTGGGGCAAGTTTGATATATAGTGAAAAGAAAATAGTCTTTACTTTCGTTAATAACGGACACATATTAAATATTACGTTCTTAGTACCACTCTATTAATTATGTTAGTCTAGGAACAGAAAATATCCTCTATGCATTGGGAAACAACCCTGTGAGTGTGTCAGGAAAACGGTATTACATGTCTGATATCTTCCTATTTGTAATATATTTAAGTTTACTTTGTCACGGTGTGGTGCGACCCCGACGGGTCTTCAGGTTTCTATAGATAGAGGTATTCCTGTGGAGAAGTGTTTGGGCCCTAATGAATGATTTGCTGCAAATTCCTTATTTGTGTTAAGTGGAAACTTTATTCGGGTTGTTGTAACTCGTCATCAATTTTTTACCAAGGATACACATAAACGTTAGTAGACATAATTGCAACATCATTGAATGAGTATCATTTTTCAATGTAATAAGCATGTTTAAACACGGACTACGTTGTATATGCTCTCAAATCGGAAGATATTAATCATGGTTATTCATGTATGCATCTTCATGATGATATCATTTATGTTGGAAGATTCGATCATGGAATCCTGAATCCGTGTTCTTTAGCACAGAATTTTTGATTATAATAGTAACGACCAAGGTTTGGCTTATACTATCAAAAATGCTTATTGGTATCTCCCATAGACTCTAGTATGTACCACCAGGGTAGCGGATCTTAAATCGAAAATTCTTATCTGTATTTCTCATGAATATTATTACATCGGTACGTATAAGTTAGGTTGTTCGCAAAAGTCAGATATATTAGAACAAAACACTGCAACCAGAGTCAGTACGAACTGTTACGTGAAGTCCCAGAAGCACAGTAATTGAATACCTGTATCAGGAGACTGGTTGCCATCGATTAATGCGAAAGCTCTAACTTTCATAAATTATGAACGTTGTATATAATGACTCCATAGTCAGTGCCCCTTCCCTCTTTACGATCTGTTCCCAATATTCAACGCCGATCTAATACGCCATACTCTAATATATTTGTGTAAAATATCGACATACATGGTTATAAAAATGAAGGATACCATTTATTATTTGGACTTTATCTTTGTGAGAACTACCTCTCTGAAAATGTAAAACGTGTCCCATTCTTTGATGAATTTAGACGACCTATAAAATGTGCAAAAGCTGAACCGTACATTAAACATATAGTGGGAGGAAATAGTCTATCCTGCATTAGAGAATTAGAGATAATTGCAGAGATCTTTATACTAATTAATTAAGCGTCGAATGCAATTATCAGTAAACACTTGCCCATCAACACAGGGTCTCATTTATAAATCTCGAACACCTCCCTTTGCCATCGTTGATAGACCTCAAGGTTTTCATAACTATCTTATACTCAAAGTGTCTAAAGTGTTAAAGATTTTATTTAAGAAACCTTCCCACTTTCAGGAATTGTTGTTTTAAAATATCATATGTTTGTAAATTATTACTTACAACACCTTTGCAAATAGTATTATCCTTATGGTCTTCTCTGTATTCCCTCCCTCCTCTCTCTCTCTCTCTCTCTCTCTCTCTCTCTCTCTCTCTCTCTCTCTCTCTCTCTCTCTCTCTCTCTCTCTCTCTCTCTCTCTCTCTCTCTCTCTCTGAGCTTAGAGCGTGCGCCTTGAATGCGGGAGATAGCAGTTCGATCCCCGGCCAAAGTCATACCAAAGACTTATGAAAATGGTACTAGCAGCTGCCTCACTTGGCGCTCAGGATTAAGAGGATGGTTCTAGTTCTTATCGGCGTGTTGTCCGAATCGTGTGACTTGGTGGGACACAACGCTACACGTCTGCGCCATGATGCCACAGTGCTAGATAATACCATAAATTTTCACACTGCAGACATCGTAGCGATATAACTGAAACATTGTTAAAGCTACGTTAAAAATCCAAATGACGCACATAAATACTACTCTTGTGTGTGTCTATCTGTCTCTCTACAATTTGCTCAGATTATTCATAATTTCTGAAACACTGACTATTTTGTCAAGTAGGAAAAAGTTGTTTTGGTCTGAAAAATGTCAGGAGGTTTTGGATAAGCTAAAGGCCATAAGTAGGAGTGCACCAGTCCTTTCAGATTCAAATTTCAGTGAATCTGTTTTGTTAAAAATGGGCTCCTTATGAGAAAATGGAGACCACCTGAGATATCCGCTGCTTTGGCTGATATTTCAGAAGTCAAGAAGACGTTAATACCAGATTTTGGATCGTTTGTATAAACGAACAATTACAACTGATGTTTGCAAATACTGTAAACCGTGTCACACTTGTCAAAATGGTAGGAAAACCCAATCAGAAGCTTAAGAACTCGCCTGCAGCCTCTTAATACATTTAACGAACGACTTCGCAGACAAATGGTAGACTGTATCGGTCAAATACCAAATACCAACTCAGGCGACCAATTCCTGTTGACCATGGTGTACTTGTCCACAAGATTCCCAAAAGGCATTTCCTTTAAGGAATATTAAAACCGAAAACATTTTTAAAGTTTTGATAAAGACTTTTCTTTTACACACATTGGAGTTCCAAAATCTGTCAAATCTGACCAGGGGTCAAATTGTTTTGGAACTTGCCATCAAGCTATTCATGAATTCGGCATGCAGCAATTTAAGCCTTCTGCCTATCACACTGAGTGTCAAACGGGCTTTAGAAAGGTTTCATCATTAGTTTGAAAACTATGATTCTGTTATATTGTTTTGATAACGGAAACGATTGGGACGAATAATTTAATGGGGGGGGGGGAGGGCGAGTGGCTGTTAGGGAATTATTTGAAGAATTCTTAGCATTAACTACCATTGAACTAGTTTATGGACATACTCTTTGGACTATTGAAATAATTAGTCTAGAAACTTCTTTCAAATTAAACTTCTTGACTATGTTTCTAATTTCAAACAACTAATCTTCGCTCTACTCAGTCAAAAGTGAAATTAATCTATGAGAAAAATACAAAAGAAAGGAGTTTTCATCCTGGTCATGGAGTCCTTATTTTCTAGACTTGACCTCAAAATTCTCTTCACGCTAATTATACAGTTGACAAGAAATTGATTTAAATTACATCAATAATATTCATGAGAGGTGCGAACAAAAAACAACTTTGTCATGTATGTTAAAGGAGCATGCTGATAGAGATTACTATGTTAATCATGCAGTTAATTTAGTCGTACCTGCCTCACACTGCGAGAATTGCGAAACCAATATTAAGAATTCAGAAATATTTAAGCGGTCATACACAGTAAAATAAATAAGAAAACCTACAGGTTTTGAAAAAAACATAATAAATAATTTCACTGTCGAAGTTATAAAATGAAAATGTAAGAGGAACATGCAGTATCATGAATTGAATCCAAAATAATCCTAAAGAGTTTTATTCAAGTCTAAAACAATCGAATGTTTCGAATGAATTTTAAATACTGGAATGTATGTATCAAATTGGCATTATGGAGAATTTCTTTGAATAATTCACAATAGTCACAGAATATTGTTCTAGTCTATGATCATAGTGTAATTCCACTTCTAAGAATCCACCTTGACGACCTGTGCAATGGGAAACAACCCCAAACTCGTGAACAGGTCTTGTTACAAATATTATTTGTATTGATGATCCTAAAAACCGACGTCAACAACTGTATATAGAGGCTACGCAAACTACAGTGTAAATATCTTTGAACAGAATTTATATCTGTGTACAAAAATAGCTATCTAATGTCTTGACTATACATGGTTATTAAAATTTATAGTCATGAAAATAATAGAGACTAATCATGTACAAGGAGTTACAAAAGTATATATATATATATATATATATATATATATATATATATATATATATATATATATATATATATAACAACATGAGTATATAAGAAAGGTTTCAAATTCTGAATGCAGCCCCATTTGTGGGTTAGGGTGGCTGGTTTAGGGATGAGGATGGGGAAGGCGAGAATAAAAAAAGAATGCGTATATTTGCGATGTCTTTCATGTCTATTCTATTTTGTGCGTTGTTCCCTGCTCCATCAAGGGCCTCGCTAATCGACAAAACTTGATGGCAAGAGATAACAAGACTTCAAATAGAATATTTGTAACCGAGGTTGTTAGATATTTAGCATATATTCTATCACTATTACTACTTTTGAAATCAAATATTGTA